>JBBPBS010001075.1:9092147-9139690 GCA_037974835.1 Cicer judaicum | reverse complement strand
AATATATATTTTTATTGTATAAAATGTTACTAAAAATGGATTGATATAAATTAAAAAAAATTATAAATTGATTGACATTAATGAATAATTGAATTTTTAACATATAAAACCATTACTCACCATAACCGGGAATAATATAATTGTCAGTATATTTATGTCGATATTTATGAGTGATTAGGTGGTTTTTCTCATTGAATTTAATGACTAATAAAATGACTAATAATATTATAAAATAATTTATAAATTTTTTATAAAATAATTTGATAATAATATGAATTATAAATTATTATCAAATTATAAAATAATTTAAAAATTATAAATTGATTATAAATAATTGTAAAAGAATTTTATAAGTTATAAATTTATAAATTTATTATAAAATAATATTATCAAATAGATTTTAGAGGTATTAAAAAAGTTGTGGAAGGAATAGGAGAAATATGGATTAAAGAGATTAAAAAATTAGTGAAGGAGGAGGACATACTTTTAAGATTGAGAGATATATATATATCAGTTTTTTAGCTAATTTTGATAAAATATGATGAGGTGGCAAAATATAACAAGGTCGGGAGTCTGTTTTAAATATATATATATAATAGATAATAAATGTGTAGCATTTTAGTCCAAATTTAAAATAAATAAATAAAAAAATATAAAAGAAAAAAATCCCAAGAACTAACTTAGAAAATTTAATTAATAGAATGAATATATATAAAAATATAGAGTATTATTTGAAGAAGTCAGAATGTATTAATACTATTTTTTAAAGCACATAACATACTAATTTATCATCTATTTTAAGATTCAAAAAAATCTCAATAAAGAAACTATAAAATAGTAAGCCCTAACACATAACTTTTTTGAAGAAGTAAAATATGTTAGCACCATTTCTCCAAACACAAAAAATGCCAAGAAAAGAAAAGAGAGTAATACTAAACTCTATTACAAAATCAACTCAGGAACTATAAAATAGCAACCCACAAACACAACCAACAATCAAGCCATTGTACTTTTCGTTCTAGAAAAATTTGAGGATTTAAGCATCACTTGCTTAATGTGTAATCATTTTCCATTTATTTTCAACCACCGTCAACATAAAGTTTGATTCTATCAAGAAGATGATAATAAATTTTTTGATATGGTTTAAAATTTGCAAATTACACGTTTTATACCAAATAAAGCATGTTGTAAGGTTTTGTTATGAAGAACACTTCTCACCTTCAACAATTCACAACAAAATACCCCAAATCTCAAAATATGAGACATTTAAAAAAAAAAGTTTGTAATGATTCATCTTTTCCACATTTACCTGAATAGAAAAAAGAATTCAAATTACTAACACCACTTTGAATAATGTTATCTTTCGTTTGAATTATATCAAACAATAATCTTTAAGCAAATAAAGATACTTTTAAGGAGACCATCTTATTTAAAGAAAAAAAACTTTAACTGCATAAGGGACATTATGTTCATCTTCATATAATATTTGATAAGCTATTTTAATAGAGTAATCGTCATCAAAAGTATTTCGCCACATCTAGGGATAAAAATGGGTAGAGTTTGAGTATAGTACTATAATACTCGTACCCATATCTGCAGTTTTAAAAAAATACTATCCACATACCCATTATTTACACTTTAACTAAAATAGATCGATAAATAAATATTATTTTGTTATTAAATTTAAAAATTATTCAAATGTCATAAATCCAATCATAAAGTATTATAAACTAAAATATTTTCTAACTCAAAATATTTCATATGAACACTCGTTACGATATACATTCAAATATCAATAATAATATTTTATGAAGCTGCAAGTCTTACGACAATATTATTTGAGATCAGTAAAAATAATTTATAAGAAGTTTCAAGTATAATTATAAAGACACAATTAATAAGATATAACTCTTAGTTATAAAGTAACAATTATTTAACTATTCATCATAATCAAATTCTTAGAAAGTTTACAAACTTTTATCTTTTGATTTGATTATAAATATTGTAATGGTCCAATGATATTAATCGATATTAAAACATAAAGGAAAACAATTAATTAACTAAACATTAATATAATAAATAAATAAATAATATATTTATATAAGTGCGGGTGCAAGGCGGGGTGGGTACTATAGTACCCGTACCCGCACTCATACCCGCTTAATTTTGCGTGTAATTACCCGTCCCATACCCATATTTATTATGCGGATTTTTACCCTATCCATTGTGGGTTTTTTTTGCAGGTACCTGAGTTTGAGTCTAATTACCATTCAGATCCACCTCTCATGTACATAATCTTGCATAGAAAAAATTTCCAACAAATAAATACATTCTAACACAAGGTTCTCTTCTCGTCAAAAGATATTCCTTTTCCATCTCCACACAAACTCTTCTCTTCCCTTAACAATATTAAACATAACATTCAGAGTCACATTCTTATCTAAAGATAAATTTAAACAATCTCACAAATCTTTCACAAAGAGGCACCCCATCCATACACATAGATCATACCAAAATAAACTATCTCGACCACTCCACACACTATTAGAGAGGTTGTTGTTAAACCAATTATCAATTGTTGACCTCCCACCAATTGTTCTGTTTAACTGACTTAAACATCATAAATTAAGTTCAATAAATCATCTTTTTAAGTCAGTTCTTTTGATCAACTGACTTAATAGATAGAGTTAAAACAATTATTTAAAATAAAAATTATTTTGTTTTTATGCTCCTGCTCCGTACATACATACAATATTTTATATTTAATTTCAAATCAAAATTTTGTACTTGCGACCATAATTTTATATAACCATCTAATAATTAAAATATACAATATCAGAAGTTCATACAAAATATAGAGTACAAATAAGATGTCTCTCATTTTTTTTTACTATTCTTTACAAGACGGAAAATGATTTAGATGTTCATTAACAAAATCACAATGTAGCAATATTCAATAGACATATATTCAAGCAACAACATTTTCTTCAATTAATTTCAAAATAAAATTCACACAATGTTCTTGAACTTCTTTAATTTGATCCGATTGAAATAATGTCGAATCATCAAATATATGAGGAACAAAAGACAATCAATATCGGTTGAATCCTAATTTTTTAGCAGACGAATATTAAAAAAACACAATCAATAACAACTTAAATTTTTTTATTATACGAACATAAATAAAATAAATAAATAAATAAAAACACACAATCAACAACTTGCAAAGAACTTAAGTGCTTGCATCTATGAATCAACAATATCAGTTGTTACAACGTTTAACATATGTAACATGACATAGCAGTCACACTCATAATTTGAAACTTGCCTCTGACTCTAAAATTAAAATCACAAAAAAATATTAAATACATAAAATTGTTATAATATTATAAACAATTTTATTCATTTGTAAACAACTTACTATATGAAAACTCCATGTTATCTCTAGTTTAATTCTCAAACCTAGCAAAATAATGAGTTCGTCTCTAGTCTTCAAACAAAATAAAACAAAATGATAAAGAGACACTTTAAACAAATGAGTTTGGCATGTCAGTTTTTTTACCCTTTTCTCACAATATATAGCTCTCTCAAATAATTTTAGAGACAATTTAATGCAATCACCAATAAACTCAAAATGAATCTCTCTTATATGAAGACCCCTTTGTGGCATTTTATCAAACGAATGAATGGCGATGCAAAAATAACACTACATGTGTTCTCATTTTCATTTCATTTTTTGTTGTAGCTATGAAAGTTAATGTCTTGCACTCTAGAACGTGAAACTGCATAATGTGAAAAATGTGTTATTATTTAGAAATGAACTTATGCCTATATATATTAATCATTTTGGCAATGTAAGGTTGAACAACTATTGTTATATGACTTGCATAGTAAATTATCAATAATTATAATGATAGAAAATTATAGAAAATTACTCACAATGATATCTCTACATAAATAAAGTGTAATGTTCAATGAGTAAGAACTTGAGTATCATACTGTCTTAACAAATTGATGAAGTGGCGAGATAAAACGGCGACAGCGAATTGTGAAGTTGATGTTAGAAGAAAGTCAGAACTCAGGTCGTAAGTGTTTACAATATGCATGTTATAGAATAGAAGATGGAGATTCACACTAGAGAGGTTAGGGTAGGAAGATAAAATGTTATATGGGCTTTTTTTTTATTTTTTTTTATTTTTGATGTTTGTCTTAAGTCGGTTATCAATATAACTGCAACAAGTTTCAAATATTTACAAAATTGTCACCACCTCATTTTATTATGTCGTTTACCAATAAGGGTGGGAATAGGTCAGGCCAGGCTTTGAAAGGCCTGAGTTTGGCTTATGATTTATTTTTTCGGCCTACGGCCTATCACAGACTTTTTTTTCGGTCTGGCCTGACCTTTTTAATAGTTTGGCCTGACCTGAAAACCTTTTTAAACTCATCAATTATTATCTCTTAAACAAATAAGGAGTAACTACTGAGTGATTGACTAATTGAACGGTTAGCGAATATGAAACTACTACCAAATATGGGACTACTGAATATGAAATGATTATTAAGTGATTGCCTAATTGATAGAATCTAAAATAGAAAATAATATTATTTATATAATAATAAAAAATAATATTAATAAATAATAAATATATATAATTCGGTCTGTCAGACCTAATAAGTTTTTTTATAAGTCTGAGTCTGACATATTTAAATAAATAGACTTTAATAGCCTTTTTATTAAATATGTCAGGCCAGGTCAGACCATAAATAGGTCAGGCCATAGGCCCCTACAGATGGCCTATCATATTCCCATCCCTATTTACCAATCAATCGACTTAAACATAAATGAAAATATTAATTTTTTATATTTATTTTTAACGTATATTTTAAGTCGATTGCTAATACAACTATACTAAATGTGTGTTTTATATATTTATAAAATTGTCACCGTCTTATTTTATACATCCACCTCATTTATTAAGTAAACGACTTAACTCGTATTAGAAAGTCAATTTTCTACGTGCGTTTTATATTTTAAGAGATAATTATATGTCATAATAGTTTTTGGTAGTTCTTCATATTTCAAAACATTGAATGATTTTCTTATTTTCAATGTCAATAAAAATATCTCTATATAATTAATTAAACAATTATTTAAATACTCACATCTCATACAATTTCACATTTAATTTTTAATAATACTCATTTAACAAATATTTAATTATTCAACATATCTTTATCAAAAGCATAAAAGGAATCTTTAACACAATTGGCTTGTAAGTAGATAAATATATCTAGTTTTAAAGTTTTATTGATTTACCATCATGTCAAGTAGAATTGAATTTATATTTCTTAAGTAATATTTTAGATTTTTTTTTAAAACAGATGCATATTTCACACTAATAACATAATTGTAAAAAATCTATCAAAGATTTATAGTATTATATGTCTTCATGTTTGAGTAAGTAACTTATTCGTTGTAGATTTGACAAAATAAATAAATATATGTATTAATGTCTCAAAAGTTTATTAATATTTAATTTCTCTTGTTTGTTTGATAAATTAATATCAATCCAAACATCCTCTAATCCATAAGAACATGGAGCAACTTTGGTCAGTCTTTTGAACGATTTTGAAATATCAATAAATCATAGTAAATAAAATGTGACACTTCTCCAACATATCAACTGTATGTTCAAAGCCTCCTATAAGCCCCCTTTTCATTATCAACATGTCAATGAGCATTATTTCTACCTCAATCGCTTTCATCTTTTAATGCAAGTGCTACATCAAATGATAATACAAGTATACAACCAGAGTTAAAACCGGCACATTGTGCTGACATAATTCGCTCGGATAAAATTAAGAAGGGTTTGAAATAGTTATTTTTCACACAATCAAAATGATATACAGAAGAGAACCCGAAAAAAGCACACAAAAAATCCCATAATTCACTTTGAAAAATGAAATTAAAGGAGACAATATAAGCATTATTCATGAAAGTTGCAATATTTTTTAAGCTAAAAGAAATTAAAAAAATAAAACAAATAAACGGGGGACAAAAAACGAACCTAAGAAAAAATGAAACCTTAAATTAAAGATATGTCACACTTTTTAAGCTAGTATTGTACGACTGAATATCTTTGCATATTGTTTTCTTGCCTAATTGGCAAACATATTTGATAAAATGTTCCTTTAGCTTTTGTTTCATTATCATCTTTATCTTTTATAAAATTTTATAACAAGTCACGAGTAACTCTGTAATGTATTAATCATCAGTGACGACGATGTTTGGATATGACGTATTAATCACTGTATTTCTTGAATGTAAACTTAATTCTAAGTCAAAAGTGTTATGATTATTTTAAACATTTTTTTTTTTAATATCGAATCACTTCAAGTATTTATAATACACATGTCTGGATAATAATCTTTACTTTATAGTTATATGTTAACCGAAGAAGAGTTGGATCCAAACACTTCTTAAATTGTAATTTTAAAACTGGTAGAGAATAAAAACTCCTTATTATTTCTATTTATAGTTTCGCCAATAATCTTCTTTCAATCATGTTTTTTAATTTTCTTTTTTTAGTGATTTAAAAATTATTTGTGTAAATTCGAGTTGACTTTACTTGTCCTCTCTATTAAGAGTCTATTGTGTATCACTATTAATGTTTCTATCATTGGATTTGCAATTAAACACAACGAAAAGTAATAACCATTATCACTTATTATTAAACTAGTTTTTAAACAATTGTTCGGTTAAATGAGATGTGTTTGATAAACAAGCTTTTCTCACAAGCTTATAATTTATTTTAACGTTATTTTAATAGCGTTTGAGAGCTTATATCTTATAGTTTTTTACACATTTTATCATTTCTAACTTCATTAATTTATTTTTATTATTTTTTATATATGATATGTAGTGGTACTATTACTTCTACGTAACACATTCATTCTTTTAATCTTTGCCAAAAAAAAATTTACAGCAAAAAATTTAACTTCATGTATGTCAAAAATTTATGTTACATAACACAAAATTTACAAAGGCATGCATTAACAGTGCTAGACTCAATTTCTTTAATTTTTTGCCAAAAAATAACTCATAAAATTTTTCATCTTATTTATTTGACAAAAAATTCATAAAGTTAAATTTACTTTTTATACCGAATTGTAAACTGTAAAAAGAATTATTTGTTACGATTACTATATTTACACATGAAGTTTGTTAAACTTTCAGATAACTTTTCAAATTTATGTTTATATTATAATAAAAAAAGTAACTGATGTACCAAAAAAAAGTAAATGAATTCTATGGTTTTTATTTTATTTTAGAGCTTTGTTATATTTTTTAAATTTTCTACCACAAAAGTCATAAATAGGAGAAATACAGTAAAATAAAAAAATGAGTAAATATGAGAGACGTATGAGCTAAATTGGGCAAACAGATAGGTGGAAGCTATAAGGTAACATCAATTAATTAATGACATGGAGAAGAAGAAAGCATAAGAAATAAAGTGAAATAGAAAAATTAATTGAGTACAAAAAAAAAATTAGATCGACTAAAATAATAGGTAGAAGATTGGATAAAAATATCACTCTTCTAGTTATTTTAAATTAAACAATCATGTCCTTCTATGTAATTTTATATTTTTTAAAGCTAAATTTACCAAACATTTTAATTTCAACAAAAAATGTCACTCTTTTAATTATTTTAAATTAAACAATCATGTCCTTTTATGTAATTTTAGATTTTTTAAAGCTAAATTTACCACACATTTTAATTTCAACTAATTAGTCTTTCATCTATAAGTCATCAGTTATCAGTAGGAATTAGAATAGGTTAGGTTGTCCGTCAAGAGTCTATCATCTGACCTATCTAATAAAAAAAAACTAGGTTCATACTATTTTTAAAGTATATTTATTTAAATGGGTTAGGTTCAAACTTATTTATAGAAAATCTATTAGGCCTGACAGGCTACCTTATATATATTTTATTATTTATTATTATTTTTTATTATTTATTAATAATATTTTTTTTTTAAAGTCTGTCAATTAGACAATCACTTCGTTCCATATTTGACAGCGATTCCATGTTCGGTAGTGATTCTATATTCGGTAGCCGTGCAATTAGGCAACCACGCAGTAGCCGTTCCATATTTGTTTAAGAGGTAATAATTAATGCGTTTGTTTCATGAAAAAATCTATTATTTGAAACCAAAAATCATTTTTTTAGGATTTAAAGGATGTTTGTTTTAGATTTTTTTAAAATCATTTTGTTAGAAAAAAATTATTTTTTGTTTACTATATATAGATATGTACATTGATCGTATATGGAGAGCATTATGTAAATTGATATAGATAGAGCATGTAGTTTGATATGTGTATAGAGACTAATTATGAATTCATTTTGCTTTTTTGTTTTCTAAAAAGGTTGTTGCAGACTTGTTAATTATTATTTTATTAGATCTGATTATAATTTTATTAGTTTTTATTTTATATAAAGATATAGTTTAACATATTTAAAAAGAATATAAAATATAACATTTAAATGTTTTAATGTGAATAAGACTTTTAAATAGAATTTCAAGTTATGTCAGATTTTTAAAAAGGTCGAGCTAGGCCGGAAAAAAAAAACCCTATGATAGGTCGTAGGCTAGATTTAAGCCTAAAAACTTAATCGTAGGTTAGACTCAGACCTTTCAAAACTTGGTCTGGCCTATTCTCACCCCTATCAGTCGACTATCAACTAGCTTTTCAGGTCAGTTTTTAAAAAAAAAAAAAAAATCTATGATAGATCGTAGGCTAGATTTAAGCCTAAAAAATTAATCGTAGGTTAGACTCAGACCTTTCAAAACTTGGTCTGGCCTATTCTCACCCCTATCAATCGACTATCAACTAGCTTTTCAGTTATCAGTCAATTTTTTAATTGTCAGTTAGTTATAACTTAATTTTATCAAACGGAGCCTTAACATTATCACTCTCTAATTTGGTCCCTAACTCTAGAAATATAATTAGTTCTAAAACTATTATTAATTAATGAATTCATTGTCTAACGTATTTCATCATAAATAAAATATAAACAAAAATATTAGTTTAAAAGCTAATGTATTTGATTAAGAATTTAGTTTAAATACATTAACTTTATAACTATCACTTTTGTTTATATTTCATTCTTTTAAAACAATTGAAAGATTAAATTGATGAATTAATAATAGTTTAATTATAAACTATTTATGATATTTTTATAATTCGGGACCAAATCGAAGAGACAGTGATAGTTTAGACTTTAGAGACTAATCCACAATCTATTCCATATCATAGACTAGAAGCCCTGTTGGACCTTTCTTGCTTCCTTGCAGAAATAAGAGAGGGAAAACAAAATGCACATTACTTAACATTGGTTAAAAGCAAAGTCAACATCGATCTAAAACAACAACAGGTCAAAATTGTCCTGATATTAATGTCAAAATCCGTGATGTTTATTACTTTTCTTGATATAGAAGCCATTGAGAGAAAAGCATACGAAAGTATAATATGAAAATTGTATTGATAATGAAAATGATGATTACATCAAGTTACAATAAAACCTATAGCAAATGAGAACAACTAATTAACAAGTCTAACCAACTGGTTTATCTAATACTGTTAGAAGGGATACCTTTCAAACAAACAATGAGAAGGCAAGGTAAAGGTTAAACTATCTAAACAAAATTATCTAAATCTGGTATAGTAAAAACCAGATATTCATTCAAAGTTATAGAACCACCAAGGGGTCAAAACCCCTTTTTCTATCTGGTTATGCCTCTCTCCCAATGCAAAAGCCCCAAATATTCATTCATCCTAAGCAGACCATATCTAAATCTGGTATAGTAAAACCCAAACATCACCGCCATATCACTACTAACACATGTTGAACCAAATTTTGTGAAAAAGCAGTTCCTAAGTTCCAAGTGGTTTCAAGAAAAAATAAATCCTAACTGGTTTCAAGTCATGCAATTAGTTTCATTGCCTCCTTACAAAAAACCCATAGGTTTTCAGGGTAAAGGAGAATGTAGATGGGTCATACAATTAGTACACAACTAGGTTGGTTGCCAAGAGTTTTCACCAACAATCAATCTAAAAATACAATTCATGCATGGTTGCCAAATGTAAAAGTTTTATTACAGTTGATGGTAAAATCAGATCAACACACATACAAAATCACACAGATAATACATTTTTCAACACTTCTTTACACCATATCTACATATAGGTCATTTTTTAACACTTAGTTACACCTAAATCATTTTTCTTAGTATTGCGCATAGCAGGTGCTACAGGATCGTAGTAACTATAGACCAAGTCGTACACCTAACAAAAGGAAAGAAGTCATGTACATCTGGTATCTGTTCTTCAACTACAGTTTTCTTCATGTTCAATATTCCGACCTTAAGATCTTTGTTTCACTTCAGTGGGTCTTTCATTCAGTGTGATCTTACGCCGTTCAAGAAGAGAGAAAAATAGGTGGATCCAATTCTCCCAAACTTGGATCGTGGGACACCACACTTCTCCCCCTCTCGTGTTCACATGAGAGGGGATCGATTCCCCAGTTCCACATTCTTAACAATAATAAGTGCAGCTCCATTCCTGATCAATTCAACCCTTCCCACCAAACCAAGGAGACTAATTCCATTACCAGAAACAACTTGAGCATCCGGTTTCAGCCACACATCACTGGTTCTTCCTCCTCACTCTTACAATGTCAATTTAAATCCTTGTGACAAGAAGTCATCCCTGTAAGAAAAATGTGAATCTCATAGAAATAAGCTCCCAACAATTTCACCAAAAGAATAGTACTAAAAAAACAAAATTTTGCCATGAATTATGCATAAATTTGGAGTATTTCATGGTGGGCAAATTTCTAACGAACTTCTCCTTACATACACAGATACAAAGGCAGGATGGAATAGTCTCATTATTCAGAAATAAGCTTGTCAAAATAATGATTTGGATCTCAAATAACAGGAAAAAAAAGATTCCCACCGGTATTCTTTCTTTAACCTAATTTATATGAAATGGAATCCAGCACATTCTTGGGTCTAACTTAAATTTTCTTTTTGTCAGTGAGAAAGGTGGACTTAACTAGTCACAAGGTCAACCCTTAAACTGACACAAAAAATACATTGTCCACCCTTAAATTTATAACATGTACACAATAAATAAATTATGCATGCAGTGGGATTCAATTTGACCTATCATAAAAAGTTTAAGTACAAATATCATATGATGGGGTCCATTGAAAATTGAGATAAACAATACTCCTAAGTACCTTCTCTTGCTTATACTTTCGCATCTCAACTTGTGCTGGTTCTCCTTCTTATAATTATCAACAATAGGCAAAGAAGGTGGTACAAGGCTTCCAACACAAATCATGGCTTCATTCATATTAGATATTCCTGAAACAAAACTAACTTGTTCACTCTTGAAATCATACCAAAACAGCTTCTTACGATCGACTTCCAACAGAACCTTACTTCCATCATTTGAATAACCTAAAGGCCTCAAAGATTTCAAAGGTAAAAAGTAACAAGATCCCACCAAAGTTAACAGTTTAAACCAACTATCTCTAGATACATATTCTTTCATCACCCAAATATCAACTTTAGTAGTTTCATAATTCACAATCATACAAAGACACCCACCCAAAACCGCAACATCAATTTCAAAACTCTCACTATTGTTATCTACTACTTCAATTTCCGGAAGTGGAACCTCGTTGAAAATCTCTAAAGTTAGGTTAAACGCAACAATTAAATCGGGTTGACCCGGTTCGAGTTTCCGAGTGACAACCCAATGGAGGGAATTATCAACGAAAACCCCCATGGTTCTAGCACAGCAAAGAGCATAACACATACTAGGAAGCACTTTCCACGAATTGGTTCTTGAATTATAGAGTCTAACTTGCGAATCGAAAGTACGGTTTTGTAAATCGACGAAATAAGAGATTCTAACGAGTTTATAATCGCCTGAGAATGGATCAAAACCGAAGCCGTGAACTCTCGCGGCAAATAGACTTGTATCGGATTTAGAACGGGGAGGAATACGGAGATAAGGGATGATCCGATGTTTACGGAGGGAAGGGTTCCAGAAAGCGATATCATCAGCGACGTTGGAGATGCAGAGAAGACCGTTACATGAACCGAGAAGAGTGATACGGTTACTGTAACACATGAGAGGATGGTTAAGTTGAACGGCAGTGGCGGTGTCGATGGTTAGGTTAGGGAAATCGATTTGGTAGAGATCGGAGTTGTGTCGGAGGATAAGATTGAAGTTCGTGGATTTGTTGAGGTGAAGGTTGATGAAATTGTAGCTGTCGATTAAGGATCGGAAGGGTTTAGAAGTTGATCGGAATCGGAGGAGGGATTGTACCGGTAAGAGGGAGAGGATGTCGGTGAGTAATTCCGGTGGAATATCCGCCATCGGAAGCGATTTGGTATTGTGAGGATTGGATTTGGATAGGGGTTAGGTTAACGCGAGTGATTGGATTGATGTTGATCGATTCAGATAGTTTTGCATTGTATATTCATGAAAATGTGAAATAGGGAAAGTGGCACGAAGTTGCTATCTTTTTCTTCCCCGACTTGAACGGCAAGACTTTATAACACTCTATTCATATTGTTTTTTGTTTTTTGTTTTTTTGACTGAAGACAAAAAGAAAATGTCAGCTAGACCGAAAGTCTTAATGGATTTGGAGCACTAGAGTTTGTGGTAATTAGTTGGAAGTTGCAACTTGCAAAAGTACTTTTACTCAGCAGGTGAAAAAGGTGATAGGTTAACGATGAGGAATTTTTAGGTTTTTATGGATTTTGAACACTAAGATAATCATGAAGATTTAAAAAAAAGTAAAATTATTATAATTTGGGTTTTAAACTTTTGATTCAAAAATAAAAGTATTCATGATAATCTTACGTGTCTCTCTTACATAGAATGAACTGAAATAGAAAAATAAGAAGATAAATGATATTCTTTTACATTTTTTAATAAAATATAAATGAACTGACTGAGAAAAAGGCAAAAATAATATTATTACTAAATTAGATAAATGATTTTAAATATAAATTTGTTTATATATATTTTTTCCGGAAAATACTATCGATAAGAAAAGTGTGAGTTGACAGCGACGGTTTTCGCATAATAGAGAAATACGAGGTATTTAGTTTAGAAAAGAAATAAAGGTACTTTAAAGTTATTTAAATTGCTTTTATTCCACTTTTTTTATCTAAATATGTAAATTCACATAGAAGTAACTTTTCTTTTACAATTTTTTTTTTATAATTTCTTCATTTGAATGTGATATTTATTTATTTATTTATATTTTTGATATGATATTATTTTATTTTCCATTTTGTTGTAATATTTATTTATTTTAAATTGATAAATCACTTTTAATCAATTGTATATTTTATTAATAATTTAATTGTCAAATGTTAGAAATTTAGATAAATGTATCATTTTAATTATTTTTAATTTTGATGATATAGTTTATTCACAAATTTATTATTTTTAATTTACAATGAATGAATAATTTTTTTTAATAAAAAAAACTTTTAGTATTTCTATTGTTACTCACAAATTAATTTAATTTCATTTAAAAATAAAATTTATTAAAAAAAATAGCTTATAAACTAAACGAGTCTAATTATATATAACTTCAATTCAATACAATTATCTAACAAACTCAATTTTTCATTCAATTTTAATTCATTTGATTTATGAATCAAATTCAACAAAGAAATTGCAAAATATAATCTCAAACCATTTTCAAATTGGATTACTCATTAAATGCCGATATGAGAGACGCCCAATTGCAGCCACAGGGCAAATTAGCTTTGTATATGCTCAGTAGCCAATAACAATGTATGGAGAAGCTTTATTAGAGAAACATTTCAAACACAAACACACGATGGACTTAGAACTAAAATTTACAATATTTCTATTGTAGGATCAAAATAAATAATAAATGCAAATTAAACTACTCAAATAAGAAATAAAATTATTAGTCATAAGTTAGGTTATCATTATTAATTATATATATAACAAAAAAAATTTACAAGTAATTTTATCTACCTCTATGTTAAAAGTTTAACATGCTCAATAATAAGATTTGTATTTAAAACATGTGAATAAAAAATTGTCTCATTTTTTTATTTCTAAATAGGTGTCACTATAAACCAAATGAAATTAATTATTTGACGTATTATACGACTGCATGAAAAAAAGTTCATCAAATTGATTAGTGTGATTGATTGCATCAATAAGAAACACACCAGATAGTCCAAGTCAATTCAATACATCATACCACATTGATCAAAAAAGATGACACAATAAGTACAAATGTCGGGTTGTTTCAACTTTTCCGCAACCACCTTGTTGATTTTCAAAAGAAATATTTCTTGAACATAACAAATCATCTTTTGTAGGCAGCATATTTTGAAACAATCTCCACATAAATAATGATACTTTTAAATTGATAAAAGGACGTCACACTAGGTCTTGAAGTAGAAATGTGGTGACACATGTGACAAACTTCTCATGTAGCTCAAGATACGTCTCCTCTACCAAATATGATCCTTTTGACGTATTATTCCACCACCACACTTCTTTGTTACATTAACCTGCAAATGAACGTTAGTCAATCTACACTTCTCCACTAATTCCTCCTCCCACACAAACAAATGTCTCCGCCATCTCCATCCTTGAACATCCTCCAATCACAACAACTCTTACACGACCTCTACACTTTTCTCTTATTGCAAAGATAAATAAAATAACCAACTAAACTTCTCACACAAAACCCCACCAACCAACTATAAATCCTTCCAAAACAAATTATTACTCTCATTCTCAATAATTTTAAACTTTTTTTTAATAAAACTATTCCTCTTCAATACAAATTCTTCCTACAAAATATCATTCCACTACACAGACCCCCTTTGACCTGCGCCCCCTAAATCTCCCAAGTTCCACTCCATATTTATTGATCAACACCTAAACCTAGAGACCCTCTAATTTTGTTTTTAACCCCCAACACCATTTACCTAATAGAGCTGTATCAAAGACTTTCAAATCCCATACTCCTAACCCACCATTTTCTAAGTGCGAACACAAGTTCTTCCAATTGATCCACTGAACCTTACTCATTTTCTTATTCCCACCTCAGTGAAATTATTTAAAAATAGTTTCAAGTTGAGAAATAATACCTTCAAAAATCTTAAAAAAAAAAAGAAAATAAATTAATATCGCATACAAGACAATTTTAAAGTGTATTAAACAATTTTTCAACAATGAAATTTTAAAAGAGTAAACCAATAAATATTCAATTGATTTTGCATTGGAGTATTAATCTAGTTTTCACTGTTTGTTTTAGTATAGCAACTATGCTAATCAATACTCAATTAATATTTTATATCATAGATTTTATTTTGTTATTTCATATCATGGATTTTGATCGATATGAATTTGGGGAAACATTAGAGGAGAGAGTCAGAGATGCATATGTCATGAGAAAGTAACGTGTCATGCAATGTTTATGTTTTATATATTGTAGATTAGGAGTTGCTCTATCACATTTATTCAAATGATTATATTTTAATATTGCATATATAGGCGCAAATAATTTAATCATAACGTGTTATGCAATGTTCATGTTTTATATACATTGTAGATTAGACTCTATCACATTTATTCAAATGATCATTAATGTATTTTAATATAGCATATATAGGCGCAAACAATTTAATCATTTGGGGGTGGCTATCCTACCCCTTGGTCACCCTTGCATCTGCCATTGCTATGGAGTTTATTAGGAAGCTAGGATATTTCAAAACATGAAAAATTTCAGGAATTTTGCAAAATATCAAAATTAATTAGTCTATTAACATTCACGGTTTTTTATGTGAACTAGATATTATCCATCGAGCTGAATATAATTATAATGAAAAATAAAATTCTTTTTCAATTTTTTTAATATTACTACATTCATAATTTGAATTTATAATTTTTAGTTAAATTAAAAGATACTTTTATCTTATTATTTAAATACTCTTTAAATACTCTTGTATCTCTCATAAAAGTTACATTGTTGGTTCTAATGATATAACTTTTGTTTGTAATAAAAGTTAATTTCATTAAAGGAAATGCACCTGCCCGTTTTTTTATAGATAAATCTCGTTCATTTGAATTGGAAATTTGACGTGCTATGCATGACATAATATAAATAATATGCATAGTAATAGTACAATGAATAATAATAATAACTACCATTCTTATATTTGTAAAAAATATAATAAAACATTGTACATTTTTAATTCTTATACACTTGTTCAATATTATATTTTTTTATTTATTTTTCTTTTTATTATATTATCAATATATGGCAACTATAAAATGATTCTCTCTATATATTCTTCTCTCTCTCAAAGTGTCATTTGATATTTAGGTCAACACCAAACATTTTTCTAATAAATATAATAAAGGAACCGATTTTGGTGAAAAGAATTCATGAATAAAAGCCTCATACTTCATATCTCTCAAACGTGCCCTTTCCAAACATAGTCACCATTTTTGCTTTACATATTATTTTTCTTTCTAACATGGCCATAGAAAACACTTCATCACCCATTCTCAATGCACCACTTTTACCCCTTAATGAGCCAATTAATGAAGAAACACCAACCACTTTGTTTACAGCAATAACATCAATTTTAAATCTTAAAAACTTTTATGTAATATTAGGACCTTTGTTGTCTATTACTATTTGCTTCCTAGTGAAACTGGATGCTCCTTCAACAAGCACAAAAATGCTTGGTGTGATAGCTTGGGTTTTCACTTGGTGGATCACTGAGGCTGTGCCACTTCCAATTACTTCCATGTGTCCCCTTTTTTTGTTTCCTCTTTTTGGAATTGCTTCAGCTGATAGTGTTGCTCATTCTTATATGGATGATGTCATTGCTCTTGTTTTAGGAAGTTTCATACTTGCTCTTGCTGTTGAACGATACAACGTCCATAAAAGATTGGCTTTGAATGTGAGTATTCATTCAAAAGTTTTTATTTTGTCTAGTTATTTATGTTTAATTATAACTCAAGTTTACATTAATTTTAGTTCTTTAGAATGCTCTCATGATTTATTATTAATTTATCTGATTTTTTTTTATACATTCATAAATTGAATTGAAGTCTTTTGATATTATATTTTTACTCTCTGAAAAATAAATTAACAAACATTCTTATAGATTAAATAATTATTTGTCGATTTTTATATTTTAGAAAAGATTAATTTATATAAAAAAAATATTAAATATTTGTTATTATGCATAAGAAAAATTCAGAAAAAATTAATTTTATTTTGCTTAACACTTTTATTAAATAATATTTAACTATTATAACTAAAAAATAATTTTAAACAAAATTTAAAACTACAAATTCAAAAATAAATTTTATCGGTATATCTTGAATTAACATATCTCACTTAAAATTTCTCATTTTATTTTTATTTTGCTATCTTTGGGGAAATGTTTCATTGGAATATAAGCTCAATATTGTTGGCTGTAAATATTTGAAGCTTGATCTCCCTATTCAAATGACGACAATTTTCTATATTTTCATTACCAAATATATTATAGTTACAGTATTAATAATTAATGAAAGTTGATGTTAGGTGGCAGAAAACGATTGTCGGTTTTTTCTTTAATCAAATTTCAAACAATAATTTTATTTATGGCACGTAAACAACATGGCCAATGACTTGATTGGCCCATGCAGCAGTGTTAAATTATTTTGGAGAGTTTGTCCCTCGTTTGCATCCCACAAACTATACTTCAATTGATATATTTAATTTTATTATATATACCTACATGATATTAAATTTTGAGTATATGTTTCAATTATATTAGAATTTTTTTCAATACAACTAATTTCAACAGTTACACTAAAAAAAATTGTGATGTAATTGACACATTTCGTCGGTTCAATATATATATATATATATATATTGATTACTCAATGAAAATATTGAGTTCACAAAACAAATAAAAAAAGGAAAGATATATAGTAAATTTTTAATTTAACTTAATCATTGATGTTGGGGAACCTTTAAAATAAAAATCTATAATCCTTAGTCGTGCTTGAAGCCGACAAATCTTGCACACTGTACAACAAATGCAAATCCATTAGATCTAAATTCACAATTTTTTTTAAATTAAGTCTAATGATAATGTAACTGTTGCACCATGTGCAAAGATACATACGATCCAAATCCTTCTCAATGACATTAGAATTTTCAAAAATGCAATTTAAAAAATTTCGAAGAAGTATGTTGATCAAATATGTTCAATTTCAACTACCCTTTTAAAATAGTAATAGTTTTATACTAAAAAATGTACTAAAATGAAATTCTAAAGTGATGAGTTCACTATGCTTTTTTTTAATCCACTAGTCAAATTCTCCTTTATCATGTTGTGGAAGCTAGACCCTTTAACTTTTTTAATTTTAAAGCACAATGTTTATAACCATATTAAAATGTTGGTTGTCTAAGTGTGTAGTATGATCCATATTAGCGAGAATGAATATGATGTGGTCCGTACATACAGGTAACATTGGTATTCAGTGGCGATCCACTGAATCCAGCAATGCTACTATTAGGTCTATGTGGAACCTCATTTTTCATAAGCATGTGGCTACACAACGTGGCAGCAGCAGTAATGATGATGCCGGTAGCAACAGGAATATTAAACCGGCTACCACCGGTAGAAGAGCAGTCAGAATTAATGAACAAGTTCAGTAGAGCAGTGGTTCTAACTGTGGTCTATAGTACACCAATTGGAGGAATAAGCACTCTAACAGGAACAGGTGTTAACTTGATAGTAATTGGAATGTGGAAAAGCCTTGTTCCTGAAGGAAAACCAATAAGCTTCAGTACTTGGTTTTTATTTGGCTTTCCTGTCGCTGTTTTGTTGCTTCTCTGTTTTTGGATTATACTTTGTTTGGTTTATGTCCGAAAGGAGTCGCGTAGCGATTTGTCTCGTTATTTGGATAGAGCTCATTTGAAGAGGGACCTTCAAGCTCTTGGTAAGTTTCGTGCTTCTAACTTTTTTGGAATTTTTTTTTCATCTAATTAAATGAAAGAAAACAGAGAAGGAAATTTAAAAGAGGAAACGTGATTTTAGTTCCTATTTTATAAAAATCCCATAACTCATTTTGAAATTTATTTTTTATAATATTTAATAATAATGTAGAAATACATTAAATAATCAGCGTATTTTTTGCATGACATTGAATATTGATATAATATCCACATAGAGAGTCACATAAGAAACTTAACATTTCACGACTCGTGAATAATTAAGTTGTGACTTTGTTACGATTTTTCGCAGGTCCCATGACATTTGCTGAAAAGATGGTATTGTGTGTGTTTGGGGTATGTCTAACAATAAATTTCAACTTCTTTTTTTTATGTCAATCATGAAGAAACTTATTTTGTTTTTCAAGGAATTAACATAGCAAAGTGTGGTTAATTAATTTAGTTGTTGATAATACTATGGATGACAAGAAGAATATCAGATAACATTCCTGGATGGGGAGTTTTGTTCCATGGCCTTGTTGGTGATGGAAGCATCAGCGTGAGTATCTGTACTTTTTTATTAATAAAATTCATAATCTCATCAAATTTGAAAGAAAAAAAATATGACATAGTATGTTTTTCCAAAGTTTTAATGGGGATCAACTGAAATAGTAAGTTTTTTTTTCTCTTTTTTTTTTTAAAAAAAAAAATTAAAATAGTAATGTCGATAAAAAAAATGATTTGAGTTGTAATTTTTAAAAAATTTAATTCATATATTTAATTTTAATTAACTTAAGAAGAATCTTAATTGAAATAAAATTAATTTTTAAAATATTTTATACGTGTTAGGTAAAATAATAAACTTCAATTTATAAATATGTAGGTGAAATATAATTAATAAGTGGAAGATAAATAGAGGTAATATCACACAAAAATGGATCTTTATTTACTCAACGTGGATTATGTTCAATTATCATAATTTATAAGATTTTACATTAACATGCTTAACATTAAATTATTTTTGTCTTGTACTATCTTTTTTTATCACACTCTCGATGCAACTTTATTTCAACTTAGAAAATAATTTTTACAACTATCTTTCACGACAAAAAGAATTTTTACAAAATAGTGTGTAGGATAAAGAGTGTTTGAGATCTAAAGATTTATCAACTCTTGTTTGAAACTGATCAAAACAAAAATTCAACAAGAGTGATTCATAAATATATAAAAAAGAGTTGGAGTTTTTGTTTAAGAAAATAGTTTCATGATATGATGCAAACTTTTATAGTTGAAATGCACCCCAGTAGATTGAATCGAGTGAATGTTTATATAAATTGATTCTTAATTTTTAAGATTTTTTGGCGCATGTAATCTTACTCTCCTTTTTAATCTCTAATAACTCATGACACCAGGACATATTGTAATTTGTAATCCTAAATATAAAAATGTCATGAAATGTAGGTTTTGGCGGCTGTATTACTGTTCATAATCCCTAACATGAAGCAAGATGGGGAGAAACTAATGAATTGGAATGAATGCAAAAAGTTACCATGGAACCTCATTTTGCTTATAGGAGCTGGATTTGCCTTAGCAGATGGAGTACAGTCTAGTGGTTTAGCAGATGTAATGTCAAAAGCCTTAGAATTCTTAAAAGATGTTCCATACTTGGCAATTGTTCCTGCTGTTTGTCTACTATGTAGCATTATGACTGAATTCATCACTTCCAATGATGCCACAGCCACACTTCTTGTGCCACTTTTATATCACATTGCCAAAACTATGCATGTTCATCCACTTCTTCTTATGATTCCTGGTGGTATTGCTACTGAATTTGCATATTGGCTTCCAACTTCAACACCATCTAATGTTGTTGGATTTGCTACTGGACAAATTGAAATTATAGACATGCTTAAACTTGGTGTGCCACTTAAGGTTGTTGGAATTTTTGTCTTGTCTCTTCTCATGCCAACACTTGGTGAGTTAACTGTTAATGTCTTTTACTGTCTCTGTTTCAAAATAAGCGTGGTCTAAATTTTTTTTTAAAAAATATTGTTATTTTATAAAAATTATCATTATTAAGTATTAGTTATTGACAATTGTTATTAAAACACTAAAATCTAATGTCTTGAAAATATGGCATATATGACATTTAGAGATACAATTGAAAAAAATAAGTAATGCCACATTGAAAAGGCAAAACAATACTTATTTTAAAATATTTTTTATTTTTTATGTGCTAAAATCGACACTTATTTTGTTATGGAGGAGTAATGATTACTTTGTGGAAACGGATTGATTGAAAAATAATTCTGATGTCTATGGTTTAATTTTGCAGGATCCATTGTTTATGGAACACATTCTGGTACTGAATAGGTGGCAAAAGCAAACCCTAGTTACCACATTGATTTCTTTTGCGAATTATACTTTTGTTTCTAAATTTATTATATGATTATTTTTAGAGGATAAAAGGATAAGGAGTTTCAACAATTGATAAGAAAAAAATCACAGAAGAGATGTTACATAAACATTAATTACAAATCATGAATGTGTATACACATTCATCTCTGCTTTAGACATTTTGCAATCGGTATAGCAAAAAAGAAAAGCATCATATGATTTGAGATGGGACTTAAAAGGCAGAGTGAGATCAAATACTAGTTTAGTTACAAAAGCTGCAAAACTTGGCACTAATGTACAAATGGATAAAATCCCAAGTTAATTGTTTATGAATCTTAATCATTATTATGAATAAAAGTTAATTGTTTATGATTCATTTAATGTCAGTATTTTTAAATTAATGTTATAATCGTTGTTGCTATTGTTGTCAGAGTGCTCAAGTTGAGGTGATGTAAGAAAGATTGGAGTATACAAAGACATTATTTTCCGTGAAAGTTTTAACATATATCTCCACAATTATACTCTACCTCCAACAAATTCTCTAAATTCCAAATTTATCCGGGCAATTTTTTTAAAACAAAATTTTATAAAACTCTATTTCTAATTGTTAATTTTTTATTAAGTGAAATTCATTACTATATTTATTTTCAAAATAGCAAGACTTGTATGAATTGAACAAAGTGTTGGAAAAGTGAATATTGCTTATCCTACTCAATCTCTCTCATCCCACGAGACGAGATGTTGAATGTGTTTAAAAAAATTATCTCATTCCATGTGATTCTATATGTGATATGGACTACAAATTTTTAGAATTTATTTTAGATTTAATTGTATTTCTCATCTCCTATTTGTATTTACTCACAAAATTAATATTTTTATTATAAAATCATCAATTTTGGTCTCCTCTATATATTTCTTACTAAAATATTGCGATGTAATATATTTTAAATTATATTATATATAATATGATGGTGCACAATAATCAACACTTATAATATAACAAGATAACTCATTTAAAATTTTATTTTCATCTCATAAATTATTTATTTTTTGTAATTTAATTAATATATTAAATCTATCTATAATATTCAACAACCTAGTATCGTATACCATATCATTTAAAAACATGTCATGTCACTTTATTGTGTCCAGAAATTCGAAAAAGAGACCAAAATTGAATATATGTTTAAATAGTAAAACCAATTATGTGAATAAATTAAAATAAGATAATTAAAATTGTAATTAAATATTTATAATAATAATAATAAAAGAAAAATTGGATAATTTGCGTATGTTTCAATACGAAAATTCCAAAATAGGAAATTTAAAAAATAGAAAATTTAATTAATATTTTCAAAAAAGGAAAATTTCACAATAGGAAAGTTTAGAAAATCCAAAATAGAAATAGAAATAGGAAATTCCAAAATTTTAATTAATAATTATATTATAAAGACAATATTTTAAAAAAATATAATAGTGTAATTATTGTGAAACAAATTTTATATTTTAAAATGTAAAATTATATTTCGAAAATTTTGAAAGTTACGAAGTTTGCATTTTAAAAGATAGAGAAAAATTTGAAAATATTCTACAAATACAAATTGTATTTCGAAAATAAACTCACTTTATATGTAAAACATTTCATAATCAAACAAAGTTTCAAAAATTTGAAAATTTTTGAATAATTTTTGCTTAAGTTTCGAACTTGTGAGTCAAAAGAAAAAAAAATTCAACCTTTTATATATAATATAGACTTAATCGCAATTTTACTCCATCTATTTTTACTAATTCACGAAATTGATCTCATATTTTAAAAGTCGACAATTTTGTTGGCTCCCTCTAATTTTGTAACTAAAAAATGATGACATATATTTTTAAATAACGTGATATGTGATACGATGATGTAAAATTATTAACACTCATAAAATTAAAATAAAATACCGTAAAAACTTAACATTCAATTTAATAAATTTTTCATATTTTTAATTTAATTAATAACATAAGAATAATTAATATATCTAAATAGTTCTATAGTATATAGTTGTATATCACGTTTTTTAAAATATATTAAATCATTATTTTTTAATTAAAAAATATAAAAAAAGAAACCAAAACTATCATACTTTAAAATAAGAGATTAATTACGTAATTTGATAATAAAAAAGAAATTATAACTGCAATTAGAATTATAATATAAAGATATAATAATCTCTTTAAATATATTAGATGAGATTTATACGTGTATCTGAGGTGAAAGCTAAAGGTAGATGGTGAGAAGTAGCAAACTCAAAACAATAATGTGAGGCCCAATAAAAGAAGCCTAAAAAGGCCCAGACCTATATATTAGTTATTCGTTAAAAAACGCCTGGCCCAATTAAAACCCTAAAATGTTCTACACATATATATGTTTAACCAAAATTAAGTGCCGGCGGAGAGAGTCAGAGACAGTGGGAGCGAGCGAGGATGTCGAAGAGAGGTTAGTACCGTCTACTTTTTTGTGAATGTTTAGGGTTTAAGACTTATTTGTCCGTGATTATGTTTATATTTTGTTTAATTTTGCGATTAATATGATAATTATTAGGTCGCGGTGGATCCGCGGGTAACAAGTTTCGTATGTCACTGGGTCTTCCAGTGGCTGCGACGGTGAATTGTGCTGACAATACTGGTGCCAAGAATCTCTACATCATCTCAGTGAAAGGAATCAAAGGTAGGTTGAACCGTCTTCCTTCAGCATGTGTTGGTGACATGGTTATGGCTACTGTCAAGAAGGGTAAGCCTGATCTCAGGAAGAAGGTTTTGCCTGCTGTTATCGTTCGTCAGCGTAAGCCTTGGCGCCGAAAGGATGGTGTCTTCATGTATTTCGAAGGTAAAATAAATGTTTCAATTTCTATTCATTCAAATGTCTTTCTTTTTAGTTTGTTGTTGATTTTATTCTGCTTTTGTTTGTTTGTGCAGATAATGCTGGAGTTATTGTCAATCCAAAGGGTGAAATGAAAGGTATCGTTTTTTTTAATTTATCTCATATTTGCATAGTAATTAGAATTCATACATAGGTCTTGTTTGTTAAAAAGTAGCGGATATAGAATAAGCAATCTGTTGGCTCAGAGCATGTAGCGAAAATCTAGTTGATTGAATTTGATGTGTTAGCTGATAGATGGTAGTGGATAACCGATAACTTAGTTGGTTGAATTCGAGTTGTTTCATTAAATCAGTTGTTGACCTATCTAATTAGGAAAGTGTAAACGAACATTTTAGTCTGTAAGTCAAATAAATCAAAATCAGTCCTTATCAAAACAGTTCCTTAAAGATACAACTTACTACCATGTAAGTCCTTGAAAGAGTCAATTTATGTTCAAAATAGTCCATGACTGTCAGGGATTGAAGACTCAATTTGGTTTTGTTGTTGTTGAGTTAGAGACCTTAATGATGTCCTATACTTCTAGGGACAAAAATTGTGGTTTATCCAATTAGTGTAAAATGATATAAGAAGATATTTTCAAATACTATTTTATATTTCAATTATAAGATAATGGTAGTAAATTTGATGAAACACTATAAGCAATAACCTCAAATCCCACTTAAAATAGCATCTCATAAAATGTTTTAAGCTTCTTTGATAATGACCGTTTCCCAACAACATATTTTTGGCATACAATCTCATATTCTATAAGCTAGCTTTTATTGCCTCGGAAAACACACAAGGAGACCCTAATTTGTATTATATATTTACTCATATTGAAGTTAATATTGATCAAGTAATTAAAATTGAGCCTTTTTTCTAATGCTTCAATTCATTTTTTCTGATTTTAACTTGGTAATGCTTCTTTATGCTTCAATTCATTTTTTCTGATTTTATATTGAGCCTTTGTACTATTTGGCCTTATTTTTTATTTTCTGTTATTATGGTTTTAACTTATATATTGTGCTGTTTGTGTAGGTTCTGCTATTACTGGTCCAATTGGTAAGGAATGTGCTGATCTATGGCCAAGGATTGCAAGTGCAGCCAATGCCATTGTATGAGTGGGGCGTTTCTTGTTCAATGAGCTTATGTTTCTGCATGTAGGATTTATGTTTATTTTAAATTTTGTTTATGCTTAAGTTTGTTACCAAGTATCTTTTTTGAAGAGATATTGTTTTGTTTACAATAGAGATGACAAGTTGTTTGGTGAATTTTTCCTGTTTCTGAAACCATTTTAGCTATTATGATATAATTTTTACGTTAGTTAATGCGAATTACTGGTTTACACTATTTCAGTATTGTTTCTTTGTAAGAGTTTGGATACAGTGTGGAAGTTAGGTTACAATGAGGAAATTATAGATATTTCAATTTCACAGATAAATGATTTATCAATTTGCTGATATTTGAAGTATATGATTTGCTTTAGCAAATCCCAAGTTAAAATAATATCACTGAAGTTTCTGTTCTAATTGATGTTTTTATAAAACTTAAGCAATCAAATTATAATAATATTTAACTTCTGAACAATGAAATCCAAAACTAATTTGTTTATGTTGTGGTAGCTTAACAAACCAGCTACGATGTCAACACGTTGAAGAATTTAAGTAACGAACTAGTAGTTGTGCCCTCTTGTACTATGACTCTTGTTTATGTTACGGTGTTTCGCTTTTATGAGTTGCTCTATAAACCGAATTATAGGTGAAGGGAGTAGTAATACCGAAGTTATCCTATTTGTATCGTTCTATAATACAATAAGAGTATAAAAGGAACTATTGAAAGGAATTACATTATATTTTAATGCTCAATTGATTTGATTGCGTCTAATTTAAATAAACGGGGTGGTTTGAAGCTGTCAAAAACTTCGTGTACACGCCTTTAAATACTGTGCAACTCTTGTCTTTCTTGTTCGTACTTTTTTAGCATTCCCACCACAGTCATGAATAAAATATATATGAATAATCATTTATTTATAATTATATTGTTGAAATTAATCTTACCATACCTTGTTCATATATTAAAATAGTTATGGATACCTTGTTCATATATTAAAATAGTTATGGATTAATGTCAATTTATAATTTTGATCCAAAGTTATTATATTATTATTTCAATTTAGATCGATTTGTATATAACTAAACAACCATAAGAATAGCCTCTAGTTTTCTTCCAAAATTGCACAATTGCACCATAGTTTTATTAGAATTTAAATTCACACTTTCACATATAATTTCTTTCATTAACCCTTATTAGATTTGTGTTGTTTTGAAAATTTGAAATTGAATATGACTCTATTACTTGCCATTGTCTATTTTTGATGTATGACTTTTTAAAAGTCTATCATAGTCTCTGAAAATATATTTAAAAGTCTATTTTTTCATATCAAAATATTTAAATGTAATTATTTATCAATCTACAATTATACTAAATATCATCCCTCAATTAATTTGTTATTTGTAATAGAGCAATTGAAATTAAAAGATAATATAATCAAATTGACCTTAAACTTTAAATTAAGAAGGTAATTTAATAACATTATAACAAGATCATATATTTCAACTATAATACACTTTAAGTCAAATAAATATCAATTGAAATAGTAAAACAAATATAAAAATTATTATATAAAGAGGTCGGCCTGTGACACTTAATAGGTTTTTTTTGAAAATTTTCAGTTTAACCAAGTTAAATAAATAGATTTTTAAAAAGTTTTTTTAATTTTTTTATTAGAATCAAATTATATCTTAAATATGTTATATGTTAAATTTTGTTTATTTGTCGGATGATCTGACCTACTTTCATCTCTACTTAACAAAAGGAGTGAGGATAATATTTTCATACCTTATAAATGTCATTCTATTCTCCATTTTGTCCTTGATGTATAAATTTATCAGTAAAATAATATTAATAGTGATTGCTAATTTTGCTGATGGATTTATCAAATTTGCTTTGACTATGTCCACCAGATTTAGATTGTTTGATACAATTCCTGATCTGATGTTTCTAATTCTGGTTGATTGAGTGAGTAGAAAACAGCTCTGCTCGCAAATCTTATGTTGTTGTTATTTTTTTTTAAAGATTTTTCGATTTTGTATAATAATATTTTTTATTTCCACTTTTTAAAATTTATGTTAAATATATTTGTAAATAAGAAAATCAAAAACTATTTTAAAGTGAATACAAATATTCTACTAAAAGAAACTAAATAAAAATATGGGTCATGTTAATTTGTTAAACAACAAAAATTAATATTAAATACAAAAGTTAGTTTTTAAAATTTCAAAGATTGTTGTTGTTGATTGTTTTTTAACTCTTCTTCTAAGGTTGCTTAATAAGTATTCATATGCTATTTGACAGCATCTTCTTAAAAATATCTAATTTATTTGAGAAAAAAAATAATTTATCATTGATATAAATCAATTTATAGATAATAACCACTATTATCATTAAAAATTAGACAATCAATATATTATATTGACTGTTATTAGTAGAATTTCTAAATACATGTTAACATCACTAATCATACAAAATAATAAAAATATGTAATAATTATATTTAAAATATCTAACAGTTATTTCTATTTTTGAAAAATAATAAAACTATTTAACAATTATTTTTATTATTTCTGAATACATGTTAACACCACTAATTATACTACTATTTTGATTTCATTTATAAGAAAAGAACATCAAATCTATAAATCAATTAAAAAAATTCTTGAACAAGTTTTTCAACAAAATGAAAGCAAAATTTATAAATCAATTAAAAAATATTTGTTCTAAAATAATATATAATTCATAATATAATTAATTTTTTAATTACAATTATTTATATTATATTTTATAGTTGTAACTTTTCCTGTTTTATTCGGAGATAAAATAATTAACGCGGGCCAATTATTATAATTTTTTGATTAAATAAATACCAATTATTTTCTTTGATTTGACGTTACAATATCCAATTAGATTACTTGAATAAGAAAATATCTCCAATCACGGATCTAAAATGGATACTATAGGACGAAAAAAACGCGTGGTTAACTTAACGCACATAACATTATCATTCAGCGGTTAAATTACTCGCGTGCGTAACTAAATCTTTGAACTGCCATAACTTTCGGTGCTATAAATAGCCACCGCATCACACATTAAAGATTAACTATAAATTAATAAATTAAAATTTTCAACCTTAGAAAAAAGTAATGTCAGCAATGAGAATTCACAACGTTATTTTCTTTGTTCTTCTCTTCCTTTCCGTGTCGGTTTTAACCGATGCTTTGAAGAAGGAAGTTCTTGTTGGTGGGTGGACCCCAATCAAGAACGTCACAGACCCACACGTGGCGGAGATCGCGGAATTCGCGGTAACAGAGTACGATAAACAATCGGGTAAGAATTTGAAGCTGGTGAAAGTGATCAAAGGTGAGACTCAGGTTGTGTCTGGAACAAACTACCGTCTTTTGTTGACTGTGAAGAATGACTCCGTTACTAAGAATTATACGGCCCAAGTGTTGGAGAAATCTTGGATCCATTTCAAGAACCTCACTTCCTTTAAACCTCTTCTTCTTCATTGATTATGGGATTGGGATGTTGTTTCTTATATTATATATAAATTATACTACTTTTGTTTTGTCGATGATATAATGTTTGGGTTTTGCTTAATCTATGATGATGTATATATTTGTGTCATAAGATACTAACTAGTTCACTTGAACGAGTTTAGCACCGTAATTTTACTTTATGGAGTTTAAATTGTCTCGTGACAATTATAATTGATCAATAGTATCAAATTTACTATTTTTTTTCTCTTTGTTTCTTCAATTTAATAAAAAAAATTGGAGGTTTTGAAATGATTGTACTAGTATTTGATTATTCAAAATCGAAATGCACATGGAAAATTGTCACTTTTTCAAGTAGAAGGGGGAAAAAAAAAACAGGATGGTTTCTGGAAGAGGATAAAGATTGTGCTGCGTAATGCGTTATTATATCAATGTTAAGATTAAACATTTAATTATTTGAGAGATTCTATAGTCCAGTTCTAAAATACACGGGATCATTCCAGTTTCCTTTTTTTCTTTTAAAAAAAAAACACTACAAATATTTTTTTTTATTTTCAGTTTTTATATGAAGAATTAAAGAAAGACTTTAACACCAACTACTCTTTTTTTGGGGGTTCTCGAAGTTACTTTTAATTTTCTTTTTAGTTTACCGTTAATATTATATAAATACGTAGAAATTATTGAGAAATTATAAACATTAAAAATTAGTATTAAATTAATTAACGAAAGATATAATTGAAGATTAAATAAATAACAAAAAACACATTTTATAAATTACATTTGACATTTTCACATATATATTTTTTAAAAATTAAAAGTGTAATTAATGTATTGATCTTGTGTACAACTATTACTAAAATGTTTTTTTTGTCTATAATTATATTTAATATTAACTATTACTAAAATATACTTGAAAAAAGTTATCAATTCATCTAATATAATTTGGAAGATGACTTATATTTAAGTATAATTTTTTAGAAATAATGGTTATATATAGGGATAGAGAGTATCTGTTTATGTTAAAAAATGGTGACCTCATATAAATGAAGAATTTCATGATTTTTTGAAAAATTTGTTAAGTTCAAAACTTGAATAAAAATGATCAAAATTAATCATTAAAATTCGACAGTTGAAATTTCAACTTTAAAATTTTATATTAAACGAAAATTTAAAACTAATTTACGATTTGATTTATCTAGTTTTGATCGAAACAATTTTAAAATATTAATTATACCTAAATAGATATAATCCAATTGCAATTCAAATCCGTTGAATAGAAGCCACATAATAGTACATATCAAATGACTTTTGCATGGCATGTATAGAGGTCCCACATATCACATGAGTGTGGAAAATTATTTGTGTAATGCAAGACTTTGGATATGCTCCATCCATAAAAAGTTAAAGTTAGTTATCCCTTACTTTTTGTATCCAAAGCTAGTCAAATTGTATAATTTTATAATTCTTTCATTTTCATAGCAAAATATGACATTATCTATTGGAATCAATTTAAAATTTAAAGCGTAGGTATAAAAAAAAGATACGAGTATTCCAAGGTTTTAGAATTTGATTATTGAAACATGTAAATTTAACTTAGTAGAATGAAATAAAAGTGTATGAAAGTCATTATAGTTGCGAAGATTTATTGACCTTCTTTGATATCTATTTAGAAGAAGTTATACTTTTCTTCTTTTAATAAGAAATATTTTGTTATCTCATCAAATAATAAGTGTATGAAAGAACACTTGAAATAAGTTTTTTATTTATTTATTTATTTATTTTTATTTTTAAAGTAAGAGTGCTATTATTTTCTATAACTCTAAGAGTGAGGGAGTTTTTATAGTAATACACAATTTAGAGTGAATACAAATCATCAAAATTCTAACCCATGTTTATGGGTGCGTAGACAATGGCCTACACTTGATTTTGAAAAATAATGTTTTAATACTTAATTTATTGAAAAAAAAATGATACAGTAAACAAAAAGAATAGTGATGAATCCACATTATAATGATTAGGTGGGACATATGTGAATTTTAATTAATCAAAGAAAGTGTGTTGAAAAATGTGTATTAAAGAATATGTTGATAGCATTTTTCTATACACTATTTGACATACATATTTCAACACTTTCTCTTATTAGTTAGAATTCACATGGAGTCCATCAAATTCATACGAGACCTCGGTGATTTGACAACTTATGTAAATGTTAACTAACCAAATAAAGTCTCTTACTAACACTCTTCTGTATTATAATTACGTAAACAAATTTTAATGTATCTTTTGTTAGTTATTTTGATATTTAAACATGTTTTTAGTTTGTTAATTTAATATTCAAATATATTTTTGTACTAGTCAATTTTGTTTGTAAAATTATAATTAAAAAAGACATTTGGGGATGCATTTTTAATTTTTAATAAATTCATAAATTATAGCAATAACACAACACACATTTAAGAACAATTATTATTATTATTATTATTTTTATTATTATTATTATTATTATTATTATTATTATTTTTAATATTATACATATTGCAACAAATGAAAGTGATATATAGTGCTCGCCAATAAAGGTTGTTTCAATTAGTAAAGAGTTGGTTCACACCACAAGGTTGTGGATTGAACTTCCGTTGTCAATGTGATGACCTCTTTTGTGGGTGATCGATAAGTTCTCCTATCGTGTTATTAGAACCTTGAGATATGCCCTAACTCTGATGAACCCCAAAATCCAATTAACTTAAACTTTTTCATATAAAAAAAATAAAAAATATATATTAAACTCCCACTTTTCAAAGTTTTTGTGTCTGTCCTTGCAAATCATTGTAATTTTATTTGAGATAGTGAATATAATTGTTGAGGTATTTTCATGGATGTAGACAAGAGGTGCCAAACCACATCAATTTTCGTGTGTTTTCATATTCTTTTATTTGTGCTTTATGTCCTCATATAAGTCCTTGGCTAAGTGTGTGTAGAGTTTTTCTAACAGTGGCATCAGAGCTATGACAAGAAACATATCAAAGTTTGAGATTTTATTATTTGATAGAAACATTAATTTCACAATTTTGCATGATACTATTCAAGACCTTTTGGTGCAACAATGTCTTCACCAAGCTTTAGAGGAATAAAAGACAGCTATCATGAGTGCAAGTGACTGAATCAAAATTCAAAAGAAGGTTGTAAATACGATTCAATTGACTCAAACTCATGAGATCAAATACAATCTATTGAAGGAGAAAAATCCAAAAAATTAGGAGAGAAGCTCGAGGGCATCTATGCGTTGAAGTAGTTGACGAATTGTCTTTGCTTGATAATGGAGTTGTATCAACTCAAAATGGAGATCATGAGAAATCTCCAAGACCATATCAATGCATTCAATAAGCTAGTATGTCAATTGTTGAATGCAGATGATAAAATATTTAATGAGGAGCACATGTTGCTCTTGTTGGTTTCACGACCAAAGTCCTACAAATTTTTGGTGCAAACTTTGCTTGTAGGGAGGACAATGTTGATGTTAGTTGAGGTGACCGCTGCTCTACTTAAAAAAAAAGAGAAAATAATAAGAAATGAGAACATCAATGATAAAAATCATGCATTAGAAGTGGATGCCTTTGATCATGGGGGGAGTCGCTCAAAAAAACAAGGTGAGTAAAGAGAAAGATTGAAGTCACAATCACACCCACAACATGATATGAACAATGTGGAGTGTTATTGTTGTGGAAAGATGACTCATGTGCAAGTTAGATATGCATAAACGAGGATGGATTTGAAGAAATTAAGGGAATTGAAGAAAGGTTGTGGCAACTCCCAAACGAATGTGGTAATGATAGCGAAAGATGATAAAATGAAGATTGAATGCATTGTAAGTGAGAGTAATAAAGCTTAATAATGGTGTCATCTTAACTTTCTTTAATGTAAGGTATGTACCTTCTGTTGCCATCAATATAATTTTTTTGAGTAAGATGACATTACGGGGGTACAAGTTTGTTGGTTCAAAATAGGGTTGCAATGTGTACAAAGGGAGGTGCTTGGTGTTGCGATGGTAGAAAAATGAAAAGAATGTTTGCTATTTAGAAAAAATGATGTGAAAGTTTGAAAATTTTATTTGAGGGATGATGCAAGCCAATTTAAATTTTAAATTGTTGGATTTCAATGCATGGAAAAAAAGATGGATATTCTAAAGTCTTAGAATTTGACTATTGAAACATGCAAATTCAACTTAGAATAATGAAATAAGAGTTTGTAGAAGTCATTAAAATTGTGGAGATTAATTGATCTTTTTAATATTATTTTGAAAGAAGTAACACTCTTCTCATATAAACAGAAAATCTTGTGAAATGTTTTATTATTTCATCCAAAAATAAATGTGTGTAAGAGAATACTTAAAAGATTATTTTTCTGTAGTAAGAGTGTTATCATTTTTTGTAACTCTTAAAATGATAGAATTTATACAATTATATACAATTTGAAGTAAATTATAAATAATTACAATCTTACCCTTTGAAGTAAACTATAAATAATTACAATCTTATTTGAGATAGTAAATATAATTATTGGAATATTTCTATATCCATAAACTAAGTTATACCAAATAACATAAATTATTGTATTTTTTATTTATTGTTTTATGTGTAATATATATTATATTGTGTGTGTCATATACGAGGGTTGGACATTAATTAGCTCAATATTGGGTAGTGGCTACAAACAAACATGTGACTGTAAAGCATGAAACAACTTTATCGACTCAGCAGTGGCCCCAGTGGCCCCAGTGGCCTTGAATCATGCATATCAGCCATTTTCTTTCAATTCATGTTTATGATGCAACACAACACACAACTCATGTTCAAGTGGAGCACATGTACAACACATCATTTCGTAGAGGTCGACGTGTACAACAAAATTTATACTTAAATAGATGAAACAAAAGAAAGTCTTATTACCAAAATTATTGTACCTTTATTTAAATTAAATGAAATATTTTTATGATTATAAATGTAAATCTAACGCTAGAAAATTGATTAAGGTCTATAATTAATTTGGAATGGCATACCCTCCTCTCAACCTAAATTTAAAGAACCAAAAGAAATAAAATAAAATAAATTAATATCTAACAAATTAAGTGAAAAAAAATTAAAATTATGGAATGAAATATGTTCTATACAATTTGTTTAATTTTATCATATTTAAAAGAATTTAAACCACCATTATTTTAATTCTACTCTAATAATCAATTAGATATAATATCAGTTATTATATAATTAAGAAGTATAAAAGATTCAATAGATAAGGAAAAAAATAAATGATTGAAAACATAAGAGATAAGAAAATAACTAGAAAGCAAATAACACTTGCGCCAGCTTTGGTTATTCTAATTAGTAATTATGATTAGTTCAAATTCCACAAGGATTATAAAAAAATAAATAAATCAAATTTCACAATGAATTGAGTTCGAAATTTCGAAATTCCGATGTTGATGTGAACATTTCAATGATAGATAATATATAAATGTTTGTATTAGTATTTTTAATCTTTAAAATTTTTCTTACATTTGATGAGTATACGAGATCCAACTTACTTAAACTCTATAAATAAAACAACACTTTTATTTTAGTTTGGTGTATCAAACACAAGTATCATAGATGATATATAATAAATTAGTGAAAAATAAGTGAAAATAAAAAAATCAAATAATGATGTATTCTGGTTCATCTAAGATGAACTATGTCTAATCATCACAATATGTGAGATTTTTCACTAATGTGTTTAACAGTGTTCTTGCTTTAACACCATCTTTCTTGATTTCGCATGATTAGTTTCAGAATCCACCTTATAATAACTAAAATAATTTTTTACAATATACTCAAATTATCTTAAGAGATAGACTTGAATTACAAATAATGTGTATGATAAACGAGTTTATGATCAAAATCTACACAACACTTGTTTAAAATTGATTATCAGTAATAATTCAATAAAGTGATCATTGAATATAATAAAAGAGAGTTGAAGTTTTGCTTATGGGGAGAACTTTGTTGCTTGAGGATGAGTTTAAATTTGTAATGATTGTCTTAAAAACTCTCACTACTATCTTCTCCTTGATGTTCCTTTTATAGATAAGAAGACAATTAAAAAGACTCAATATAGTCATTACCGAACCTTTGCAAGTTGTTGGTTCATATTGAACTCTATTAAACACATGTCTGTTTGGTACAAAATATTCTTCTATAAAACCAAAATGTTATTGGTTATGTGTTTCATGAAAAACATTGATGAGTTATTGAATGGTTGTAAAATGTGAGTCTTTTGTCTCAAAAGTATGTTAAGTTTTTTGCAAAAAGATGCAACAACAATTTATCCATGTCTTTGTTGTCATTGCTCACAACTCATCAATTTAGAGATTGATTTGGAGGCTGTTTTGCTTATTCAGGCTTTCAGCTCGAGTTATGGGCTTAATTGTTGATTTGAGCAGTCATGATATCTTTTATCTTAAGGTTTGAACTATGGTCTTAAATATATCTTTAAAAGAGAATAACTAAAATGTTCTTTTAAAAAAATCAGAATGTCCTTTTATAAAACTATAATGTTCTTCTAATTAATCTCCAATTCAAGTAAGACATTACGTTCTTGATTTCTTTCATGGTGAGATCATTTATTTTTGTATAAATTTATTTGATCACCTATATTTGAATAAATCACTCAAACACATAAATGAAATAGCAATATAATTAAAATCATAATTAATGATTAACTAATTGATAAACACTTAATTTAAATTTTACCTAACATGTATCACTATATATAAACTAATAATCTATTGTCCATCGTAAGATTTAGACAAATAATATACACCATCGTAACCAGTTCATTATGATTTGAACTCATAATTTAAATAAAATAAATTCATATACATCGCCATTCTAAAGTAACAAAGTAAAAGACAAGTACCTACATTTTATTTGGATTGAAAATTTAATGATATATTAAAATGTCCATAATTTAGCAATATTTTAATGCTTCAATTTATTTAAGATATGATAATTTAGAGCCAAATAGGTCTTTTGTTGGATCATCATGGGGTCATGGAGACATTAGACCAAGAACTATCACATCAACAAATTGAATATTACATATATCCAAAATTTTAAAACAATTTTCTCATTTATATGTTCAATATTCACTTTTTAAATTAATGTGAAATTTATAAGATACACCTGACACAAAATATTTCCTTTTAAAGTTTGAGTTCATCAATTCTTATGTGTATATTTTCCTCAAATAAAAGTTTTTTTATTCACTTTCACTTATATTGTACGTCAACATGACACACCACATGAACAATCCTCGTTAGGAAGACGACACAAGAAGCATGTCAAACCTCGGTCAACAATTGACTATGATACCACTTTTGGATCATGAGGGGTTCGAGACAAGGACAAATCCATAAATCCATCAAATTGGGGGCCAAATAAAATATTGTAACGAATTTTACATATAATTAATTAAAATAGTTATTTTTTGAAGGAAAAAAAATAGTAATAACATTATTAGTGTGAAATATTTATTAAATTATTTGATGATTAATCTGCATCGAATATGTTAGTTGACCAATTTTAAAATAATATTTTTTCTCAATAATATACTTTTTCATTTATAACAATAGAACTTGAGGCAATACTTAAAAAATTTAATTTTAATCACACTCTAACTAATGTAATGTTTGTAACGAAATAGTTAAATAATTTATATCTTGATTATTAAATAATATATATATTTTTTTTCCTGATATTGAATATAAAAGGAAATTATATCAACAAAAATGTATTTATTAAAAAATGTATGTACAACTAATGAAATTTGTATCTTTTAATTTTTCTTTTGAAAATGTGAATATGATATAACAACATACATCATATATAATGGAAAGATTCAATTAAATTCACAACATACCAATCTAATAAGAAGATTGGGATTAATATAGTGATGAAAGAAATAGATAATATCATCATAAAGTCGTAGGTTAAAATATTATTGCCTTCCTAGTCAACAAAAATATTATTGCCTTCATTGTATAAAAGAAAACATAAATTACCTTTTTCATAAATATATATAAATTTGATTTATTTGTGTGAAAAAAAAGACATTTGATCGGTTCTTTTATGTTTTTAAAAAAGCTTTGTTTATCGTTGCAACATATTTTCTTTACATTTTTGAAAAATTGATGGAATTTTTTTTTTGAATAAACTACTTTGTCTTAACTTGGTCTCTAAAATTTGTACAAAAATTATAAACAATACTAAGAAAAAAAGTCTATTTAATTTGTAATGTATATAAAAATAAAAACATATCACATTCATTTATATAGTATGTTTAATAGCAAAGACTAATAAAACATGTTTTCCAATAAATTAAAAACTATTTAATTTTTAACACACTTTAAACAGCAAATAGAAAGAAAGAAAAATACTAGTAGATAGTTGGAAAACTAAATAGAGTAAGTTCAAAAATATCATATGATCCTTTTTCAAAAATATCATAGATAGTTGGAGTATTCTGTCAAAAAATATAGATAGTTGAAGTATCATAGTTATAAGTATATAAAAATCATCCTATGATCCTTTTTTTAATGACAGAAATCATCATCATAATCATATGATCCTAATCCTATATTAACAATTTGGAGGGTATTTTAGTTTTTATTTATTTACTGAAACTGGAGTGGATGAATTAAAACCGGCGTGGAAAGGGAAAAAGATGAAACATAAGTTTGTTTTTTCTGGTAGTATCATATCAAGTTGAATTTAATTGAATCTCGTATTAGATCGTATCCTAATGCATCATGTTCAAGTGTTGATTATCCTCTCATCCATCATTTTCTTTTTTTCTCTGATAATAAAATCAGAATCGTAAATAATAATTGAGCTAGTAATAATAATATTGCAAAAAAAAAAAAAAAAAGCTCTCTCTCTTTCTATTACCATCTTCTTCTCCAACTTCGACGCTGAATCCGAAACCCTAATCTGAGAAGATGAAGGGTCTCTTCAAGGCGAAACCACGTACTCCAATTGATATTGTGCGTCAAACCAGAGATCTTCTCGTTTACTTCGATCGAAGCACCGAATCCAGAGATAGCAAGCGCGAAGAGAAAGTTTGTTCTATTCTCCTTAGATCGCAATTTCCTTTTTCGGATTATGTTATTTTGTTTTTTCGTAATTTTTTATTATGAATGAACTCACTTCAATTTCTGATCGTTGATGAAATCTTTACTTTCTGTTTGCATTCTCACCTATCAAAGCTATGTACATTTTCAGTTTCTTATGCTTACAGTTTGTTCTGTTTTTGATTTTTTGATTTAGTTAACTTTGTATTGTGATGTTGTTTCTTATTATGACGTTTTTTTTCTTCCTATTTTGTATGCGTATTTTTATCACTAATTTGTAACGAGTACATGGTAGATGTAGTTAATAGCTGGAGTTGGCAGTGATTTGTTTAAAATAATTGCTTCAATTGTAGGTTGTTGATGATCATATTTTACCATTGCAAATTTCTTGTAGATGTAATTTTGAATTGTTCGGTGCAAATTTTGTTTGAGTTTTTGGTTTATCTAGGAGAAACTTATACTTGCATGTTAGTGTTAAATGTAATTGTGTTTTTGTAAGAGAGTAAAATTTGTGTAAACAAAAGAAACGGCGAACTGCATATGCTAGCAACCCACTTGTTCTTATTTGACGTTTGTTTTGTTTATGTGATGCATCTTACAGCAAATGGCCGAGCTATGTAAAAATATCAGGGAGCTAAAGTCAATCCTTTATGGAAATAGTGAATCTGAACCTGTCTCGGAAGCTTGTGCGCAATTGACTCAGGAGTTCTTTAAGGAGAACACGTTGCGACTGCTTATCAAATGTATTCCAAAATTGAATTTGGAGGTATTGAGGAATTTTGAGACCCAGACATTTGCAGTTCAATAAACATGTTTTTTGATTATTTATTTGATGGTGTTAGATTTATGTGTGTGCTTGTTAAGTTGTTAGCATTGTTGCATCCTCTGAGTGATGGTTGGAAACATACATGAGTGTTTTATCTTTATGCTAGGACTGTTTAGTATTTGCAAACATTGAGAGTTTAAACTATGGGCTTTTGCAGGCCAGAAAAGATGCCACTCAAGTTGTTGCAAATTTACAAAGGCAACCTGTTCAGTCTAAGTTGATCGCATCTGATTATCTGGAGAAAAATATGGATCTTATGGATGTTTTGATAGTTGGGTAAGAAGCCATTGGATTAATATTTTGGTTGCTTAATCTTTTTAGTAAGCTTTGAAATCAGTATGGTGTACTCTTTTGCTTGACCAAATGAAAGGAAACCTACTTTATTTTCTTACCAACCATTAAAATAACACCTCTGTGAAACAGACACGATAATCTTTGTAATTGATCACCAGATTTTCTGAATTTGAAGTAAATATAGTTTTGTCACGTGTATGCCTTGCTATGTGTGTGATTTCTTTTGTTATTGCTCTTTTTCACTAAATTATGCTTTGCTTATTGTTTCCATCATGCAATTGCTGACAATTGTCTCTTTATAGCTATGAAAACACAGATATGGCTTTACACTATGGTGCGATGCTGAGGGAGTGTATAAGACACCAGATTGTTGCGAAGTAAGCAAAAAAGAGCAGATAATTCATTTTGTGTTATTTTCTGTTATGTGCACTATCAAGCTCTAAGCTTTGAATGATGACTGCTAGAAATGCAATTCTTCTGGTCATAAGCAGGAACTTTTTTGTTCTTATATATCCATGTAACTGCACCATGTAGAGATTTATGCCAAATAAGAAGGGTACTGTGCAGGAAGGTCATATAAAGTAACTAAAATTGAGAATTAGAAAAGAAAAAATGGCCTAGGTCTGATAAACTTTTCCCCCCCTCTTGTGGTGCTGTAATGCTTTGTGGTTTTGTATCAGATATGTTCTGAACTCACCTCATATGAAGAAGTTCTTTGATTATATTCAACTTCCAAATTTCGACATTGCTGCAGATGCTGCAGCAACTTTTAAGGTGGGTATCATCTGAAAGAATCTATGATCATTGTTTCTTATTCGTGCCATGCACATTTTACCAACAGAATCAATGTTATAATTTTTTATCCTCTTTCAGGAACTCTTGACAAGACATAAATCTACTGTAGCTGAATTCCTTTCTAAGAATTATGAATGGGTAGGTTCCCCTTCAACCTTAGCATAAATTATAAAGCAGCGTTTACATTCCACCATTAATTTCTTCTGACATTGTTGTTTTGCAAGATAACATGCATGGGCGTATACTTGATTTATAAAGGTTCCTATATGAGTTTTTAATGTGGTGCTAATGTTAGCACGATTTAGATCATGATTTTAGTTTTGTGACAAGTTCTGGATGAATATTGCTTCCGCCATACATAAATTATACTATTATAAAGATACTATTCTGATTATTAGCTTATATTTTATTCTCAATTTATATAGCACACTTCTGTTATATCTATTTATTTCTCTTTTAAAATATTGTTTTGTTGCTTTTAAATGTAGATTTCTGTTACAGATAACTGTATCCTTTGTAAATGGCTCTTCATGGATGCAGAATGATACATTTTCTATCAAATAGGCATATTTGTTTTTGTGGTTATTAGTTACTTATCAATTACTTATTAGCTGTTACTCACTATCTCTGTTGTTGCTGTTTTTAGTTTTTTGCAGATTATAACTCTAAGCTGTTGGAATCTTCCAATTATATTACAAGGCGCCTAGCTGTGAAGGTGCTCTATGAATTTGGATTTGATCTTAATTGCAACTTACTAATTAAGAATATTGAATGAAGCAACCATGCATATCTGTAGGGCATAGGTCATTTGCAGTACATTTGACCTATGAATGTTACTGAAATGTAAAAAAGCCATCACGGCTAGTCAACAAAAACATAACCAGTGCAACAAATTCCTTTGTTTTTCCCTAGTGAAATTTGGTCCTTGGCTCCTTGCAATCTGATGTTATGATTAATACGTACTGTTTTCAGTTTTTTTATTACATTGTTTAATGTTGCAGTGATGCAAAGAAAGTTGCTGAGTTTGATTTCGTTCTCTTTTTCAGTTGCTGGGAGATATGTTACTTGACCGTTCAAATTCAGCCGTAATGACACGATATGTGAGCTCAAGAGAAAACTTGAGGATTTTGATGAATCTTCTAAGAGTATGGTCCTTTACATAGAACTTAATTGCATGCCTATTTACTTACCTTCTGCCTTGATTGTGTCCTGTCCTGCCCACCTATGCTCTCTTTAGTGTTTAATTATGATGTATTTCTTTCCTCTATCCTTTGCTGTTTTTAGCATATAAAAGTCCATTAATTTCATCAAAATGTATAGCCCTCCACCCTCGTTATTTTTGCAGTTTGTCTAGGCATTAATATCTGATTACTAAACTTATTTTAACTGACTTTCTGATATGTTTAATGGAGAAAATAATAATAAGAACTTAGATAGATGTACAAAGTGGGCATTTATTGGGTCATTGCTGATTTCTTTCTTCAGGAATCCAGCAAAAGCATACAGATAGAAGCATTTCACGTTTTCAAGGTATTACAATTATGTTATAGCACACATTTGGAGGTGATTATTCTTGATCTGTGCAGTTATTGATGTTTCCTTATCGTAACAGCTATTTGCTGCTAACCAACATAAACCAGCTGATATTATCAGCATATTTGTTGCAAACAAAAGTAAGATTCTGAGACTATTGGATGAATTCAAAATTGATAAAGGTAAGTGATGCCATCTTTTGTGTGGTTAGTGGTTGCTTTTATCGTATCAAATATTTTCCCAGGATAACATTTTCATTGCAATTGTGCAGAGGACGAACAGTTTGAAGCTGACAAAGCTCAAGTGATGGAAGAAATTGCTGCTCTTGAACCTTAGGGAATAACATGCTCGAGTTGCAGACTGTTAAATGACAAGTTGCAATGTGGTATTTTACTTTTATGAACTGTATTATAATAGTTATGTTAGTCATCTAGATGCAACTATCATTTCATACAGATTTGAATGCTTCCATTCTGTAATTCTATCGCCGCCTGTAAAATATTAGATAAATAAATTGTTTAAACGAGCTACATAAGGCTTATGGCTTTCAAGGTGTTAGAAAGTAATAAAGATATTCCTAGTTGACGTGTAAATTACAATTAGTAAGAGGTCATGCAATAATCTGATCCTCATAAATTTGTTGAACTCGTCCTTTTCCACTTATGAATGATGGCCTTCCGTTGCTTTTGTAACCTCACACTAGCTGCTGAATCAGTTTTGGTCCCCTACCAAGTCAGTAATTCAATTAACTTTCGATAGGCAGTGGGTCTGTTATGTAGGTGAATTAGATTTCGTGTTCCCACCTGAAGCCATATACAAAAACAAACAGATAGACGTTTACATGGGGCATTGAGAACAGGATAGTCATAAAGGGTCAGTGCAGCAGTGGTTGGTCCCCGTGGGATTTTGAATGATATAGGTTATTAGGTTCTACATTATTTTGAAATAATTTTTTTAGATAATGAGCTTTATTTAACTCTTTATTTGGTTGGTTAATTCAATATTTTCTCTCTCCCCCAACCATATGGGGGTTGTGACAGTTTTGAGATCTACGTATTTCTTGGTTTTGGTATTTTGGGAGTCATTGCCTTATCCATTTTTGCTATTCCCTTTCCCTCTCGTACCACTTATACTCCTATGTGGGTTCAACATATCCACCCTGGTCGCCAATTCTTCCCCACATCTGCACCTCTGCATCTACAACTATAATGAGCCACCATCAATATTGGCGACAAAACGCCCCCACTAGAGCCATCATTGGAGTGTTGGGGCAGACTCTTTGCGCATATGCCTACAAACTTTATGGTTGCTTCACCTCCTTCAAATCAAAGTGTGACTCACCCTCCATTAAAGCATGTTTTACGTATGAGACTCTCCATTAAAGCATGTTTTACGTATGAGACTCTTATTGAATATTGATAGGCTATTGATAGGACTTTATTTCCGTTTTTAGAGTTTTTTATTGTATTTTTTTCTCAACATTTTTTGGTAGAGTTTATTACTACCTTGATGTTATTATCATCTGCATTTCAATTATATTACAATTTTCTTTCTGTAAAAAGAAGTTAACGAACTTTATTTAGCAAAGGAGTTAGGAGAGAGAACTGTGACCAAAGGCCAGAGATGAGAACGGGTTGATGCTGGCTGGTAAAGACTTTAATCAGGAGGACTGTTATGAAAAAGTTTTGCAGTTTACACTTTGCTCATGCATGATTGTGTAACATGACTGGTTCCCCACACATTTGTCGATTTCAACTTTGAGGCTTCACTGAAGCAACCAAAATTTGGAAAAAGTGTGTGACACGGGACCAAAATAAATAACGCAGCGGTATATTCTTGGCATATTCCATATGCCATTTCACTTGAATTATTAGATGAGTTAAATTGTATTTTTTATCCCTTAAGTAATTTTTAAGTTTTAATTTGACCCTTAAATTTGTTGGTTTTATTTTGCTTCTTTAAATTACAAAAGTTAGACGTTTTGACTCTTCATATTATTTTTGTTCTATTTTAGTCTATTAAGTTATAAATCTTAAACAATTTGGTCCTTAAGCTGCAAACATAATATACTTTGGTCATTTTTAATGGTGTTTAATATTGTAATTTAAGAGACTAAAGTGATTACTTTTTGAAACTTTAATGATTTAAATGTTTGATGCTTAAAACTTAAAGAACTAAGGGACCAAAATATTTAACGATTATAACATAAATGATTAAAATAAAATATAAAGAATGAAAGTAAAAAAAGAAAAATTTAAAGAAACAAAAATATAATTTAGTTTACAAACTTAACGGAAATTCCCAGATATGAAATCATTCATTAATAAGGAAAAAAGTTGTTTTGTTTTAGATTAGTGTGATTCAAATTATTTTTCATTAAAATGTCTATTTTAAGCAAAAACTCATTTCAGCTCTTTTGAAAAACAATTCTATTGTAAGATAGTTGATAGCAAATGTGCGTAATAATGAGATTAAAAGTTATATGCACGTACAATCAATTACCATTCATTAACACATCAAATAAAAAAAAATTAAAAAAGCAATAGTTATGCAATTGTTTATTATATTGGTAAATTCTATTGATTGTCGTAATGACAATATATATCTTTATTAAAAAATTATCAATGTTTATTGAATATAAATATTTTTTGAGGAATTACTGCTAATTGTAGCTTTATCCGACTCGAGGGATTAAATTTTTTGAAAGAGAATTTTATCGTTCATTACATTTACGTATGAATGATGTCTGATTCAAATCAAGAATCTTTTAGAATTGATTTTAATTTTTCTAAAATTATTTTTTGAATATTTTTTCTAATGTTAATTGAGTGTGAGATTAATTAATTTATTTATATGCAAAGTGAGAGATTAATTTGCAATCTGAATATTGAGGTCCATCCATGTATGTTCTTGACCATATATTTGAACTAAATGACATTATTAATTATTATGCTATTTTGTATAACACTCTTATATTGAGTTTAATGCTTAGATGATCAACGTATCTCTCTCAAAACATTAGAAAATCCAAATACCCGTAAAACTTTGTATACAATTTATTAAAGAAGAATCCAATGTGCAATAATGAGATTAAAAGTTATACGCTGAAATTCTCTCTTGTTGAAATTCTCTTAATTCAGTTCATAAAATTATAAAAAATTTATTATTTTATTTTTTATATAATCAGTAGTAAAATTCATAATAAAATGTTAAAATTTTTTAATTAAAAATAATTTAAATAATGATATAATTAAAATTCATAATATTTAGGAATATAAAAAATAAACTATGAAAAAAATTAAATAATTAATATGATATTTGTGTAATTTAAATGACTTTTAAATTTAATTTATCTACTTCATCGGTATATAAAATTTATACGCTATCAATCAAATTATAATTATTAAATCATTAATAGTATTTAATTTTTAATATAACAATGTATAAAATCACACTCACGCCTATGATTTATCATAATTTATTACTCACGCGTATGATTTATTGATAATATACCTTAAAGAGAGTGCATAAAAATTAAAATATTTCATAATTAATGTAGTAAGAAAAATAAAATAAAATAGAATAAAATGTAGTGATGCTATGGTATATTCTAGTACTATTTGATTCTATGTGAGAGCATCAACACATAAATTAAATTAAGAGCAAATACGGTTTTTTGTGTATGGTGAGTGGTTAGTGCGGTACGCGAAAGGAAGCATCAATAACAAAACACAGCCTCTTCCTCCCATATCATCTCTCTCTCTCTCTCTCTCAATACAATTCGACATCAAAATGGTTGACAATGGTATGCTACCTCTCTCTCTCTCTCTATAACGTGGAGATCTTATATTATATAGTTAATAATAATTATTACTGACTGATTCGTTGCGAACTTCACTAACTGAAATCCAACTGTAGATTCACACTCTCAATTCCTCGCATCTGCAGTCGAAGCTGCTCACAAAGCTGGTGACGTATGTTCTTTCTCATTTCAACTCTCTTCATTCTATCACTATCATTTCTCCTTCTAACTAAATTTAATCTCTATCAATTGTTTGTTTCCAGGTTATTCGAAAAGGTTTCTACCAAACCAAACTCATCGAACACAAAGGAACGGTCTGTTCATTTCTATTCTCCTCTTCCTTTTTGCCTTCATTTTCTTCTATCTTCAATTCTCAATTCTCCGATATTACTGCAATTGGTAGTATTGATTTCACTTTTTGTCACTGGAAATTAGCATAACTTATAGGGAATAAAAGTTTAGCCTTTTTATTTTATTTTATTTTATTTTAATTGTCTGAATTGAGTTGGTGCGGTTCCGTTCTTAAGAAAATGATTAGTTCTTTGATTTCAACGATAGAAATGATAAAATGTGTCTCATTTATTTGAGACATAGAAAAATGGCAAACAAAACATTTATAATGAGACAAAGGAAATATTACATTTTTGGAATTTGTTTTTATATATACAAATTTCTCACACTAAACAAGCTAACTTAAACATGAATGAATCTAGTAATGCTCTTTAAGCTTGTATGCGTAACAATGTCTATAGCTTATATGACATTTATATAACCTATATTATAGTAGTGTTGGTAAATAGCAGCTATAATACAATTGAATTTGAACAATCACTGTTGTTCTGCAATACTTTTCTTTATTCAAAATGCTGGCAAATAACGGCTATAACAGTGCTAAATTGCTAAAGCACTGTTGTATAGCAGAATTTGAGAATACAACTATTTTCTGCGATCTACAATTGACAATATTGTATTTTCAAAATATAATAAGAAGTTTGAGGTAATTACTTGTTCTCTCTAGAAAAGAAGTTCATGTAGGTAATAGAATTGAATAAAATATGGGCATTATCAGTTATCACAGCTTATAAAGAAAACAATATTATTGTTCTTTTCTTACTGTGTTTTACCTTTATTGTGGTTCACAGGTTGATTTAGTCACTGAGACTGATAAAGCATGTGAAGAACTAATATTTAATCATCTCAAGGAGCTTTATCCTACTCATAAGGTTCAGCTAGATCTCCCTTCAATGATATAATCATGTTTTGGATTGTGGCTATTATTGCCACTTGCCGGTATTTATTTCCTGAAGTTCATTTATATTTGTGGTCTTATTAGTTCATTGGGGAAGAAACCACAGCTGCTTTTGGCACTACAGAACTTACAGATGATCCGACATGGATTGTTGATCCCCTGGATGGAACTACTAACTTTGTACATGGGTAATCATCAATTATGGCATTTTAGTTTATAGTCATTGGTTATACACTCATATTTACATATTGAATGGTTATAATTATACTATCTGTAGGTTCCCATTTGTTTGCGTCTCCATTGGTCTTACAATTGGAAAAGTTCCAACAGTTGGTGTTGTGTACAATCCAATCATTAATGAGGTGTGAAATCTTCCTTCTTGAAGATGCTTTTTAAGTGTTTGACCACAAAACCATTAAATTTTTCTGAAAGGCCTTATAGTCATACGGCAATAGCTCCAACAGTTGCTCCAAAGCTCCTCTTTGGAGACTTGACACTGAAGTAATTAATTCAGGAATATGATTCAAAAAGGATTATGAATATTGAATTTTGTAGTATTTAAAATTGAGTTTCCTTTCTTGCCCAGTCTGCAAATTGAAATTTGGGATTGTTGTATGTAGCTTTTCACTGCAATCCGTGGACAAGGTGCATTTTTGAATGGGAACCCTATAAAAGGTATGTCCTCTGTTTTTTATATTTTGATCATTTGTTATTAATGTAAATGTCAGACTTATGTCTTGAATTTCACAGTTTCTTCACAAAGTGAATTGGTGAGCTCTCTTCTTGCAACCGAGGTATGTCAAGCCCATTATAATTGATTATGCGAAATCTATTCAATTTTATTTTTATTTGCATCAATGAAGTCTATTCCTCCCCTCCC
>JBBPBS010001075.1:9066020-9092068 GCA_037974835.1 Cicer judaicum | reverse complement strand
CCCCCCCCCCCCCCCCCCCCCCCTCTCTCTGTCCTTATCATGCACATGTGTTGATGACAAACTCAGAACTCGAAAATATAAAGTATCAGTGTGTGGAATGACTATCTAAGTGAGAATAGTTTTATCAGTTAATCAAAGAAGCTACTTACAAACCACATGGACGATAACAAACCTTGTTAATGTACCGTATTTCATATAACACATGACTTGTCTTATTTACAGCCGACTTTCTCTTGCTATTAAGTAGATGATCCCTATATCTCTATGATGCTATTGTAATCTTACACTTTTGTTCAGTAAATGTGTGTTACAAACTTATAATTACTACATCTGTAGTTGTATTTCATTTTAAATGTCTGTAGCTGTAAGGAATTTAAATCAGGAAGATGAAACAAAATTATCCAGTAGCAGCAAAAGAGAAAAATAGCGATGCCAGGCTAAGAAAAGAAAACTTTCTTTAATTTTCTTCTGTGTTATTCCCTTCATCAAAGATGCATATTTGTAGTGTTGTGCTCACAACACAAAGTTAGCCTAAACAGCATAGGTGACCGAACCTAATAACAATGCAACAGAATTGTAGAAATGAATAAAACAGAATTGGTGACTCATCAAGGCTTCTAGATCCTTCTAGAGAGTGGTGTGACTCATCATCTAAAGTAGTTTATGGAACTTGGGCTTTTGTGTTTAATATATTGGACAGGGGTCATAATAGTAGCTAGTGTGTAATCTTTTTAATTTGACTCTGCATAATCATACGTCATGACCATTACTGCTGAACTCATTTAAATCACATGTAACTGTACTCGCAAAATTTATGCGGCTGATATTCAAATTTTCTGGATATTTGTAACTTGCCCATATTGAATTTTAAAGTTTAATGTACTCCTCCATATTTAGATGTTCTAAAATGATTTGAAGGCATCTTAGGGCAGACGTATTAGGTATCAATATGAACATTGCTCAAAAAACCCATCATTCCGAACATTTTTATTTATAGTGTTTTTATACTATAATTTTTTTTGGTGCCCCTGGAAATTTGGGGCCCAATGTGGTCGCACACCTTGCACATGCTCAGAGCCGCCTAATCCCACTTTAAGTTGTATCTCCACTGAGTGTACGTGTATTATTATCTTCATTGTTGTCTTTAATTGCATAAAAATCTGATCAGTAAGATTGTCATAATGCTTGGAATTCTAATTTGGAATGGAATGATGGAATATTAAGATTATTGGTTCAGGTCTACTTGTTAATATTTTGCCTTTTGAATCAATGCAAATTTGAAATTCATCAAGTTTTTTACCTTCTGAAAGAGCAGGCTGGAACAAAACGTGACAAGGCTACACTAGATGCCTCTACCAATAGGATCAATAGTTTACTTTACAAGGTAAAGCCAAGACTTGGCATGGAATCTTTTGAACTAAGGTGATATAACTGCTCTGTCATAATAACTACCTTCTTTCTATATGTCAGGTGAGATCTCTTAGAATGAGTGGATCATGTGCTCTGAATCTTTGTGGAGTTGCATGTGGAAGGCTTGATTTATTCTTTGAAACTGGATTTGGTGGTCCATGGTATGAGTTTCTCCTGCATAATAAATCTTAGGACATTATCAATATGTGATTCATGTTTCACATAATCACATGGTCTCTCTTTCCAGGGATGTTGCAGGTGGTGCTGTCATTGTTAGAGAAGCTGGAGGTGTTGTGTTTGATCCGTAAGTGACTTTGCTTAGACATGTAATCCTTATATTCTTAACTACGAGGAATATGTACGAAGTTCTAGATAGTCTTTGCATCGTTAGGTACATAGTCCATTTCACTACTCTTTACATGTGTCTCCATTTTATGGATAGATAATGTAGACATGGTTGGGTGGACATGGACATGCATTGTGACAAATTTTATACATTTGAATATTGGAAGGACTTTACTATAAGTACAGAAAACTATAAAGCATGAAGCTGCATAGATATGTTGGGAAATTATCATACTAACGTTGACATCTGATGTTTCGTTTGCTTCAGGTCTGGTGCAGATTTTGACATAACAGCTCAGCGTGTAGCTGCTTCAAACCCTTTGTTGAAGGATGCATTTGTTGATGCTCTGCGCCAAACGGAATGAAAATTGAAATTTTTATTTATTTATTAATGATAAACTAAAAATATGATTGGTATCCTATTGATTCCGATACTAGTCGGTCTCTGTTAGTATTTCATTTACTTTTTCCCAAATAATCAAAACCTCAATTTTTGGTATAAAATTATCAGATTAAATTGCTGTAGTACTTTTATACTTTTTGTGTGAATTATCCGAAGTATTCAATGATAAATAAATCACTTTAATGTTTAATTATATCCAAAGAAATTGTAGATTCAATCTTCACCTATAAAAAAAATTAACTACAAACTACGTGTCCTCAAAATATATTAGTTTATAAGAATACAAGTATACTCTAATTTTTGCTAGTGCATCACGTGGTGAACGATGCAACTCGCTATAAATCAATTCCTTTCACATGGGCATGGCCTATGAGATGCTTCGTGAAAGCTTCCTTCTTGCTTATGCGATTTGATTCTTTTGTTCTCTTATGACCCTTTTACCTAATCGTTATTATATGTCTATTGACTAGTGGCCTAGTCTTTTGGCACAATCCTAAAAGTTAGAAGAATTTAGCAAAGATGCGATAACATTTGCAAGTAGTAAGTCATTGCCCCTAGAATTGGGTTCTTTTTCTTTTGTTTTCTTGTGAACACTCCTAGAATTGGGTTCTTTTTCTTTTGTTTTCTTGTGAACACTCCTAAAATTGGGTTCTATTTAACAAAGTCGTTCATAGTGAATTAGTCTAAACATGTATACTTGATTGGTGATAGTATTAAAAGCTGTAATTGTTTATGGTGAATTGCGGTAAAATGGGCGGTTAAATTAATTGATAGTTTTTTTTTTAATATTTATAAATTACATTTATTTTTTATGCTTTAGTTTTTTATATTATTTGGCATGAATTTTTTACACACATTTTTTATTTTAATAATTCTTCAAAAAGTATTTCATTAAATGTTTTCCCGAATTTTTTTAAGGGATGTGATTTTTGTTTTATTTGACCAAGGATAAAAGAATAGTTTAATTAAAACAAATTAAATTATATATACAATAAGTTTAAATAATGTTTGAAAAAAAATATAAAAACTAATAAAAGACACTACAAATTTAGTGAAAATGAAAAAACTTAATAGTTCTCTTACACAAAATAGTTTACTTACTTGTCGCATACTTTTTGTTTATTCGAAAGATATATCAATTAAACTTTTTGATTTTTTTTAATTTTTTTTAATTTTTTCAGATTATTTAAATAGTCGTCTCTAACTCAAATTAAATGGATATTATATTTTGGGTCTCTCACAAAAATAATTATTTTTTATTAAAAATGTGTATCATGTTGTTAGCCAATGAAAAGAGATTGAACTACATGAGGACTCTCACTAACAAACCTAATCAGAAGTTTTGTTAAAGATACAAAAATTTCACACTATTCTCAAACATGTTCATTTGGTTTGACGGATTTAAAAGATAACCTCCAAACTAAAAAGAAATTTCTCCATAAAAATGTGATGTTGAAGTCTTTTTATTTTAGACGTGGTTCAACTAAGAAAGATATATGTAACTTTTTTAAAGACTGCACTTACAAGTCTAGCTCTTATCTCCTTTGAGTGTTCATTTTGAAAATTATAAATGTTCTTTTATTCATCGGTTTGAAAATGCAATTAATCATGGCTCAAATGAAGAAGTATGTTTTGTCTTAACTTTATGTTATGATATTTGATATACTAGAAACAAAATCAACTTTGAAGGAGAAATATTTTCATATTTGAAACAATCCATAAAATTTGGAGTGTCATTGAGGACCACAAAAATATGTTGAACACTACAAAGTCATTGAGGACCATAAAACTTTTGTTGTTGTTAATAATGTGTATCACATTATTAGCGAAGGAATGTCAATTAGGGTTTTAAATTCTCATGCTTATGTCTCTATTCCATCGTCCTCTTAGTCTCCTCCTACAAGGTATTTGTATAAAGTTAATGTAGATGCAATTGAACCGGTGAATAATAAATGGAGTGTTGCCGCATTTATTTATTTATTTGTGATGTTAATGGTTTAATGATAGTTGCAGCAACTTGATATTTTGAAGCACTTTCAAATTCTAATATCGTAGAAGTATTGAATTTGAAATTAGCTCTTTAGTTTACTTTCAATATTAGATTCATACAAGTTGTATTTGAAAGAGACTCTCTTAATGTTATTCGAGAAATGAACAAAAAACCCCTAAGATTTGTCCCGTTTTAGTTTTGTGATCATTAATTGTCAAAAGATTAACAATTCTTTTGTTTTTTGTTTTTTTAAGTGATGTTAAACAAATCACTAATTTATGTCATTATTTAGCTCATTTTACTTTAAATTTCATAAACATGATCTAGATTGAAGATTGTCTTTATACTGTAATATATATTATTTTACCTGACTTAACTATTTAATTAAATATTATTTTGAGGTGAATAAAATGTTGTAAATATAATAGAGGAGAAAATTGTGTCATATATCAAAAGAAATTATGGTGTATATGATATATTTATCAATTACATAATTTTTGTTTGTTTTGGACCTCTCTATAATAATGTTTGAATATGTTTTATGGTTTGTCTTTCGGGTTATTCCGGTTATGTAACGTTCCACTTAAACTCAGCCTTAATTGGACTCACATATCTTTGATTCTTTGAGTTTAGACTCCTATTTAAAGTCAAGTATAAAATTTAGAGTCAGGCAAGAGACAAATAAAATCTGTCTTTCAACAATTACTTTATTAGTTGACCAAAATATAGTAATTACGTTAATAGTTTGTCATAACTCATAAGTTAGTCAAATTTGTCTGTCTCAAAAAATATGTTAGTCAAATTAGTTTGCTGGTGAAATCTAAGAAAGTCAGCAAATACATGCTTATGTTTTGCGTTATTTGGTTTTCAAACTCTTGAAAAGAGGGGAGCATGAATGAGACATAGAACAGAACAGTATAAAAGCAGTACAAAAGTATAAATAAACAATTCGTGTGTATATATATACGTATATATTATAAAATTGAGTTTTTTTTAGAGGAGAATTTTTGTAAGTAGTCAATAGCAGATTAATATTTAAAAATTATCAAAACGACAATCACAATATTTTTAAAAAATAATTATTTGTAATCTTCCTTATCAGTATATTTTATAATTTATTATTATTATTATTATTATTATTATTATTATTATTTTATATTTATTCTCTTTAATTTCTATCCTATTTTAAAATTTTTCCCTTCACCAAACTACCAAAAAATTAATTTATTTTCACTGTTTTCCCCTTCATTAACCAATCAACATATACAAATTAAGAAGATAGAAATTCAGTTGTAGTTTAATTTTTTCAAAAATTTAATTTTTTTTATAATTTTTTTATAAACTAAATTGAGTCTCACAATTTTTCTTAAATATTAAAATGGATCTTCGTTCTACTAAAAATAAAAAAATAAAAATTTAATACCTAAACGAGATATATACAAACAATTTATTGTACAATTATTGGATATTTATTGTACTATTGAGAAAATACTTTCCACTTGAAAATACACAAAAATAAAATACTACAACTCATCGTCAATCTCCATTTTATTTGGTTATTATTAATTATAATAAATTAAATCACTAATTTAAAACATAAACAAGAATTTAATTTTTTAATAGATTTTTTTAATTATTATTTAGATGAAAGGTATAACAACAACGTGTACCCATGCGGAAGCATGAATATTTCACCAATTGAATTCAGAAAATGATAGACATAAAATGGAATGGTATAAAAAAAGTACAAAAATATAAATAAATATGTCGCAGCTAAGTACATATATATTAGAGGGTGAGATATTTACTGGACCATTTATACGTGGTCTACAGTATATTAGTATTTAAAATCTATCTAAAATTATATTAATCTGAAATTTAAAAAATAAATATTTATGACATAATTAATGTCAATTCAAAACGAAATTCTTTATTTTTATCAAATCAATATTATTTAAATTATTATTTTAATCATACAAACAAAACGACCATTAACATTTATATTTAAAAAACAATATATGTAATCTTTAAAGTTTTAAATATTTTCTTAAAATCATTTCATAGTAAATTATGATTCATATTAAAATTTATCGTACTTTACATTTTGTATATATAATTGGTTAAAAGACTATTTTATTATAATTAAATTACAAAAATATGAGAAAGAAGTGGCTTACAAATATCTTATTTTATCATTATAATTTTCAAATGATATTTACAACTTCATAAAATATATATATGATTTAAAAGAATTATTGATTGAATTTAATTTTTTTTAAATTAAAAGATATATGAGAAAGAAAGTATTATCTATCTGATTCTCAAATGGAGATGATTTATTTAATTATTTGAAAAATGAACATTGAAATTTATTGCTAAGGTACAGTATTCAACAATCAGAAACCATGCTTCTTTTATGGAGTGGAATATGAGAAAAATAGAGCACAATGCATCACTCCCTTTGGCCAGATCTATTCAACATATTCCAATAGAGGCTTGGTCAATGTTCATCAAGCTGCTGTGACATGTACAGCGAATCCAAGTTGTACATTTTATATTTACAAATGCTCTCATTTGCATTCTAAAAGTCTACAAAGAAATTTTATTTGATATAATTTGTTATTTGTTTTTGGAAAAACTATACTAAAGTGCATGTGACTTTTATGCTGGATATAAATAAGTTTGGTACCCAGTATGAATTAATAATTTTTTTTAGAGTTCGGCACATGCGTAACTTGAAAGTTTTTTATATCTTTATAATTACAATTGAAATTGCATCAAGCACATGTGTAACTTCAAAGTTTTTTATGTCTTTATAACTACAATTGAAATTGCATCAGTCGTATTTAACTACAATTCTTTGTAAAATCAACCATAGCGACCCTAACGTTTGATTGCGTTCTAAATCTTGCTCTCTGTCTTTGCTCGCCGCGGTAGAAAATAATAAAAGGAATTTGAAAGTAGAGAAAAACAGCAAGATAAAAGTAAATTAAAAAAAATACAAATATGTAAGTGATACAAAGTATCCTCTGGAATAGCATGGAGAAAACCACACTCCAGGTTTTTCACTATCATATGAAAGAATAATCTAAATACACTCATGCAACAAAATATACAAAAAGTGTCTAACAACAAAACTCATATATATATATATAATAACTCAGAAGCCAAAATCAAGTGTCTATATCTATCTCTAGCCACTGGCTCTACACCTGCTGTGGCCTAGAACCATATCCATTAACACCATTTGTTCCATTAACTCCTTGTGAAAACTTGTTATCTGGTTTCTTCCTCTTGATCACAATGATCCACGTGTAAGCTTCCAAAAATACAGCAATGCCACCCAAAGCTGCAATAATGCCAATGTAAGCATGTTTCCAGTTGTCGTACCGATCACCTGCTGACACCTCTAATGCATCGAACCCTTTAAAGATGTTGACGATGCTGATGATTATAGTGGCGTATCCGATTCCCCAATGGTAAAGATTCCAGTAGAATCTGGTTTTGTGATCTTTGTTTGGCCTTAGTAGCAGAGCAAAAACCTGTATTCAATAGCAGAAGTTTCTGTTAGTTTCATTACAATTAATAGTATCATAACATAACATGACATTCAAAGGAAGCATATCAGCAATCTAGGCCGCAACATCAATGTTTTATATTTTTTTCACATCAATTGATGTTGCATTAGTCATTTGACTGTGACTCTCTAAAAATTATCAATGTTTGTGGCCACAATTTAAAACCTTGCATATTAGTTGTTTAAGGAACCAATCATGAACATCTAATCTCATACCTGAAGGGTTCCAAGGCAGAAGAGGACGATCCCGAGTGTTCTATGAGTTGAATATGTAACGCCAGGCGAGTCACTGCCGAGTTTGAGACCAGTTCCCCATCCAGCAACACCAACTATGTAAGCAGCTGTTTGGCAGGTAACATGAAGGTAAAACCAAGCAGGATCTGCAGACTTGAACACCTTCAAGTACCTTGCTATTACAGCACCCAAGGGCATCAAGATTCCCCAACTCACTGCATTTAGCACTCCATGAGTCTGAAAAATAAATTAACATCTTTAGTCAATTTCCAAATAACCAAAAAAACTACCAAACCTTCTAGTTGCCTAACACTTAAAATCATTGTAGAATAACATCACAATCATCAGCCTTCATTATTTTTTGTGTTATCTATGTTATAAAATATAATCAAGGTTTTTTATGACTCAATTAAGACTATTGTGTGTGTTTGATTTTGCAGTATCAAAAATTGATTTTGAATGTAAAGTGATTCTTGTTAAAATATATTCATGTGAAAGTGAATTAAACAATACATTTGAGCCAAAAAAACATTTCTAGAGTCAAAAGCTTAAAATTATAGATTCAAATTAAAGTCAATTTTAGAGTCAAAATCAATTATACTCGAAAACATCCAAAGACATGGAAAACAATTATACAACACTAGAATCAATTTTCATTCATCCAAAAGTGAAATCAAACACACACTAATAACATTAGAATGCTACTCCGCAATATTAAAGATCTCAACAAGATGATAACTTTAAAACCATTGATTAAGACATTGAAATTTAATAGCAGTGTTTTATAAAACCAATAGACCCTTTTGATTTAAAATGATGTTATAGTCAGTAGTACCAACAAAGAACAAATTTTGATATTAAAAAAAAAAATTATGAAGAGAAAAAAAAGGTACTAACATTTCTTCTTCTACTGCGCGAACCACCAGATGATCCGTGTTGAGTGACACCAGAAAGAAGATCCAAACTTTCCTTAGCTTGTTGATTAGCAGTACCCATATCATGAGCTTGAATAGTAGAACCAGACAGAGCACCATCTTGCCAAAGATGAACAAAAGAAGTAGTCCCTTTAGAAAGATTAATCGTAGCATAAATTGTAATTTCACCATTCTGATGTGTAGCAGTTAATCTCGAATGAGTAAAACTAATATTACTCTCTGTCAATTGAGTAGTATAACCAGAAATTGATGAAGTATAAACTTTTGGAACACCACTAGATTGTGGAATAGCAACCAAAGCTTGTGCTCCAACCATGGATTGTGAAAGATCATTTTTTGGGTTAATAGCCCAAGCGACCCATTTGTTTGTTGATGTGATTCCTGTGTGTCTGAATGCTATGTCTAATTTTCCTGATGTTTGGTCGTAGGTCCAGTGAAGGTACGAGGTAAGTTGTGGTAGATCACGACATGAAGTGAATACCTCGTTATTTGTGAAGGTTTGTTTTTGACATGTTTGTTGTGCTAAGCTTTTTGTTACAAACATAAAAGTTATTAAAATTGAGATAAACATTAACTTGTGAACTACCATGTTGTTGTTGTTGTTGTTCTTGTTTCTGTTTCTGAAAAATATGAGAAGAGGTTTTTGAAAGTTGTGAGAGAAAAAAGAGGAACGGAAAAGGGTTATTATAGAGTTGGTGTTGGTGGGTTTGAGTGGTTGAGTGGTTGATTTCCAACGACGACTAAAAAGTTTCACAATTATTTGTTAATTTTTTTAGTTCAAATTTGATCATTTTTTTATTTTTCATGTACGATGCGAGAAATTGGTAAAATTTTAACTTATTATTTCTTGTGTTACTGTATGATAGAACAAGGAATTACTTCATAGCTGATTCTCTTGAGAATGATAGGTATAATTATAATTTTAAAAATTATAAATTTTGATTTAAATATATATATATATATAGAAAATTATTAATTTTGATTAATAATTAAATTCCAAAATAAAATAAAACAAAAAGAGTAGTTAAACAATTAATATTCCAAAATAGAATATAATTTACATTTAAAATTCTATTTATAATGTTTTTAATTTTTTGTTTTTAAAGAAATAATTTATTATATGCTTTTATGTTGTAATTTAATTTTACATATAAAATGATGAAAAAAAGGTTAAATTTTTTTACATATAGTATTATATAATGCTATTATGTATGTTTCTTAAATACAAACACTCAATCAAATTTAAAATTTGATAGTTGTATAAAATTATATTGATAAATTTATAGATAGTAAAAACTCTAATTGATGGTTGATTTTGAATTAAAAGTAAATATAAAAAATAGAATCTTCAAAAAATTACATTATGATAGTTGGTGACTCAAAATGATCATATATTAATTTCTTATTTACAAAGAGATCAATTGAATATCTAATTTAAAATCTTAATAATAAAAATGTAGTGAAAGGAGTCAATTAGTTGTGTATGGGTCTTCCCGAGCCATTGAGTGGAAGGTTCCATTACGTGTGTGAAGTTAAAGCAATTTGATTTGTTATGTAGAAAAGAACAAAGTTGGAATTCAGACTTATAACTCAGTTGACAAGTTTTTCTTTCCATCCTTCCCAAATAATATCTCTTTTCACACCTGTCCTTACACAATACACATTTTATTTTATTTATTATTATATTTATTTTACGCTATTGAAATGGTGTGTTCAATAGTTGCCAACTTGATTTTGATGGGTCAATCTTAAGTGAGGCACAAACAATTTGTTGAGCTGTTTTTTTTTTAATACAACAAGAGGAAAAAAAAAATGGTTGAACTGTTTAACCAAAATGATGCCATTTGTGATAATATTTTTTTTTTCGGTGATTACTTTATGTTTGAAATTCTATTTTTCGTTTTGGCTTTTCTAAATATTTGCGTTGCAATTCCGTCAGCACTATACTTTTTGGTATTGACTGCATTTCCTCAATTCTCGTCATGGTATACGGTACGGTAGTCGTATAATTTTTAGTTGAAAAATCATATTTTAATATAAAAAAAATATTGACACAATACTTGGTATCGAATGACATAATAAGATGAGTGTTTTTTTTTTCATTTTTTTATTAATTCAGATTTTTTTTGACATATATATATATATATAAAAGTTGTTATATATGGTACTTAATTAGAAGACGTTGGAGATGGAGTTAGTTTTAAGTAGTTAGTTTTCAGTTAATTAATCGTAACTAATTAATTTGTTGTTCTTAAATTGTAAACAACTTGTATATAAGTCAAAACAAGAGAAGAAATTAGAAGTATGCAAAATTGACCTTAGCAAACTTCAAGATAGTTGTAATCATTTTTCTTCTCATTATAGTGATAATTTAAGTTGAATCCAGCCCTCAGACGTAGGAGTTTATCTCTGAACTGAGTTAACAATTGTGTGTATTTATTTTAAATTTGTAAGGCTTTAACTCTGTTAGTTAAAAAACGAAAGACGTTCTCCATTTAAATTTGATCAATCTATGTTTTTCAGTTTCAATCAATTTGCATTTTTCTGAACAAAATCAAGAACAGTTTTGGTTTAATTACTCATTGATCTATGTTTTTTCACAACAATTGACATCAAAAGCACGGGAGTATTCGATTCAAAGGAAATATAACATCAACAAAGTATGTAGTTGAAAAATTCAATGGGAAGAATGATTTTTGCTTATGGCGTCTTAAGATGAAAGTGTCGTTGGTTCATCAAGGTTTGGCAAGAGCACTAGGAGGAGAAAAATACATGACATCTACACTCTACCAGAAAAGGAGAGGAAGGATATCATGGATAAGGCTCATAGTATTTTAATCATGAGTCTTGGAGACAAGGCTTTGAAGGAAATGTCAAATGAGACCTCTATAGTAGGTATTTGACTCAAATTAGAATCTTTATACATGACAAAATCATTGGTGAATCGTTTGTACTTAAAACAAAAATTATATACTTTCAAGATGCAATCTGGGAGGTCAATTGAAAATCATATGGATGAGTTTAATAAGATTGTATTAGATCTTGAAAATATTGATGTAAAATTGGATGATGAGGATCATGCCATATTGTTAATAAGTTCTCTCGAAAATATGTGTGATACACTTCTTTATGGTAGAGATTCTTTATCATTATAAGAGGTACAAGTAGCATTAATCTCCAAAGAATTGAAGAGGAAGTCAGATGGAAAAGAAGAAAGTAGTGGTGAGGGATTGTTTATCAAGGCTAAGGCAGGGAAGAAGAATAAAAAAACAACAGTAAGGATGAAACATTTAAAACCTTTAAAGATTGGAAATATGGTTGAAGTCAACAAAATGGACTAGCTGAAAGGATGAATAGAAGCTTGCTTGAAAAAATGAGATGCATTATGTCAAATGCAGGGAGCCTGCACAATTTTGGGGAGAAGCTATCCATGCAACTTGTTATTTGATAAATTTGAGTCATTCTACTGCAATTGAACTCAAAACCCCTAAAGAGATGTGTATTGGGCAGACTGCAAACTACAATCATTTAAAGTATTTGGATGTGTTGCATATTACCCTGTAAATGAAGGTAAGCTAGTCCCTCGAGCCAAGAAAGGATATTTTGTTGGATATCCAAATGGTGTAAAAAGTTATAGAATATGGTGTCCTAAAAGTAGGAAATGTATCATTAGCAGGGATGCTAAGTTTCATGAGGTTGAACTATATAAGTCTGTAAATAATGGTGCTAATAAAAGCTCGCATCATATTGAAGATGAGAGGTTTGATCTTGAGGTGGAGAAATATGGAGAAAAACGGATAACGTTCTTGGAACAATAGCAGACTCAACAAGACAGAACTGAGAGGTTTGATCTTGTGGTGGAGAAAGTTGCAGAGAAACGGAGAATATTCTTGACTTCAGCCATAAAAAAGGAGAAAGATCAATAGAAGTCAAGAACGTTTTTGACGTCAGGACAACAGCATGCCCAACAAGACAAGATTAATGCAAACCCAGCAAAACATGTTATGTTTCCAGAAGAGGAATTAGATGGTTATAACCTTATCAGGGATAAAGAAAGAAGAACATCAAAACCCACTCAATGATATAGTTATGCAGACATGATCAGTTATGCATTACATGTTACTGAAGAGATCATACAATTAAATCACATGAACTACAATGAAGTTGTCAGGTCACAAGACTTGGGAACTCATACCTAAGCCAACCATCTCCAGTATTGTAGGTAGCAAGTGGATCTTCAATAGGAAGGAGAGAATTCCAGGAGTTGAACCACTTAGGTTCAAAGCACAACTAGTAGCAAAGGGATTCACTCAAACGGAAGATATAGACTACAATGAAATTTTTTCTCCTGTAGTAAATCATACATCTATAAGGATAATTCTAGTCATGGTAACACACTTTGACATGGAATTGGAGCAGATGGATGTAAAAATAACATTTCTCCATGGTGATCTGAATGAAACAATTTTAATGCAACAATCATATGGTTTTAGGACTCAAGGAAAAGAGGATTGTGTCTGCTTGTTAAAAAGATCACTCTATGAGCTAAAGCAATCATCAAGACATTGGTATTTGAAGTTTGATTCATTCATGCTTAGTCAAAGTTATGCTAGAAGTAATTTTGATAATTGTGTGTACTATAAACAAGTATCATCAGCCACATATATTTAGTTGCTTCTATATATAGATGATATGCTAATAACATCTAACAATATAAGAAATAGAAAAATTGAAGGGTCAATTGAAGAAAGAATTCGAGATGAAGGACTTGGGGCCAACCAAAAAGATCACAGGAGTGGAAATCATCAAAATTATAGAACAAGGAAAACTGGTAATTTCTCAAGAGCTACATTGGAAATGTTCTAAATAGATTCAATATGAGTGAATCAAAGGCAACCAACTCTCCACTACTAGCTCACTTCAAGCTTTCTTCAGACATGTCACCAAACACAAATCTGGAAGCAGAAGATGTGGAGAATATACCATATACAAGAGCCATATAGAGTATCATGTATATTATGGTTTGCTTTAGGCTAGACATTTCTCATGTTGTAAGTGTCACGAGCATGTTTATGGGAAACCTAGGGATGAGTCATTGACAAGTTGTCAAATGGATTTTAAGGTACCAAAAGGGAGCTAAAAACATGTATTTGGAATACATAAAAAGTTCATAACCATCAAAACTAGTCCAAGGATTTGTAGACTCTGATTTTGCTGAAGATTTAGATAGAAGAAGATCTCTTATAGGATATGTGTTCATAGTGTTTAGCAACACAATCAGTTGGAAAGCTAATCTTCAATACATAATGGCATTATCAACAGTAGAAGCAAAATATGTTGCTCTTGTTGAAGTTGTGAAAGAAGGAATTTGGTTGAGAGGATTGATCACTAAACTTGGTGTTAAATAAGAGTCGGTTTGCATAAATTGTGACATCCAAAGTGCTATTCATTTGAGTAAAAATCAAATATATCAGGAATGAACCAATCATATAGACATCATATTACATTTCATCAGGGATGTCATTGAAAGGGTGAGATAAATTTCGCAAAGATGCACACAAGTGACAGCCCGACTGACATGTTTACAAAACATGTCACACTTAGCAAGTTTAGGCACTGTTTGAATTAGCTTAATATCAATCCAAAAAGCTGAGATCAAGGACCAAGAGGATCAAATTTGAAGAATCACAAAACTGAAGTTTTTTATTTAGTACCAAAGTGGAGATTTATTATATATAGTACTTAATTATAAGACTTTGAGATATAGTTAGTTTTAGGTAGTTATTTTTCAGTTAGTTAGTTGTAACTAATTAGTTTGTTACTCCTAAATTATAAACAACTTGTATATAAGGCAAAACAAGAGAAGAAAAATATAGAGAAAAAAAAGAAAAGGAAGCAAGCTGCACTATTGGAAGAAGTATGCAAAACTGGCAGCATAAAACTTCAAAATAGTTGTAATCATTTTTCATCTCATTATAGTGACAATTCAAGTCGGATTCAGTCCCTCTAAACGTAGGAGTTAATCTCTAAATGGAGTTAACAATTGTGTATGTTCATTTTAAATCTGCAAGACTTTAATTTTGTTAGTCAGAAAATAGAGAACATTCTCTGTATAAGTCGGATTAATCTTTGTTTTTCAGTTTCAATCAATTTTCTTTTTTCTAAACAAAATTAAGGACAGTCTTAGTTTAATTACTTATTGATCTCCATTTTTCACAACATAAATATATTATTAACCACTTTGAATGTTTCATTAATTATTAAATATAAATTATCAACTACTTATTTAATGTATACCTCATTAATTTCTAAAATATAAAATATTAAACACTTCCACTTATGCGTTTTAGTGGTTGAATAATTACTCTCAAGTGGTTAATGTCATATATTATAATGGTTAATAAGATATATGTTTAAAAGTGTTAATGACATTATTTTAATAATGATCGAAGTATTCAAAGTAATTAATAATACAAATATGAAGTGTTTTTTTTTATTTTTGAAATATATATATATATATATAAAATAAAAATAAAAAAATGAACGGTACACATTATACATACACTCACTACACATGAGTAGACTACATGAATTAGAATACGCAACGTGACACATTCGCACTCATCTAATACAAAATACTAAAGACATATACCTCATACACCCAATAAACTTTAAAAGAAAGAGTCTTAGGAATCTATAAGTTTTGGATTATCAAATGGATACCCCATTATTTAAGATGGACTGCTTATACGAGGGAGGGAGACTTATTAATTTGGTGATTACTCCTTAAGCTTAATTTGCCCTACAAGTTATGGAAAGTTCACTTCTGTATCTTGTATTTACATATGCGAACAAGAAGTTTATATGAAAACACAAGCATGAACTCTTCTTTAATATAAGTTTTTCCTTTGAATAATTATTGAAAAAATTATAAAAAGTTTTACTTACATCAGTAATTTACAATGAAGTTGGTCTATTATTACTAAAATACTTTTAAATATATTATGGTACAAAATTATTAGATCAGTTATCATGCAAATTTCATTTTTTTAAATGCAAAAATTAGATTAGGGGAAATACTCTTATTTAAGGTAAAAAAATGTTCTCAACTTTAGTAAAAGTTAACAATGGAATTTAATGCATATTTTATCGATGAAAGATTTTATTTATTTTAACCAAAGTCACAGCAACTAGAAACGAAAAATTTATTTTTATGTATTAAATAATAAAAGATAAAAAAAAACTAAACAAAAAGTTATTATAAATCTTTTTTTTGTCAATTGTTATAAATTGTTTAAAGAATCAATTTTTCAACTAAATTGTAATATAAATTTATGAATTAAGATGAACTTTTAGGATATGGTAAGATTTTAATTTGATTAAATTCTCAGTATAAAATATTTGAATTTAATTTATATAGTCTGTTACACTTCAATTAATCACACTTGTAAAATTATTTGAACAAATATGTGTTTTAAATGATGTGATAACATATCATTAAATAATTAAATGTATACGTAGAATATATAACATAAGTATCTACTAGAAAAGAAAAGTTTGTTTGTATGAATGTTTGTATATTAAATAAAATAATGATAATTTAAAACAATTAATTAGAAATTATATTTTTTTTAATCAATTATTAGACATCGTTTAAAGAATCAAATTTTGGAGCTTAATTATAATATAAATTTATTAATGGAAATTAACTTTAAGAATATTATGGTAAGCATAGGAATAATACGGTAAGAATTAAGATTAACTTAATTATTTGAATTAAATTTATAGACACTCATCATATATGTAAAAACATTTAATTTTTATATTATTTTTAAATTCATACATATAATTAATTGTGATATTCTATTGTTAGTATAAAAATTAAATTCAATATATTTTACACATATATATGGTGAGATGTTCATCACATCATTTATTGAGTGCAACAAATATGTGTTTTAAACTGATTAAATGATGCGGTAACAAATCATTGAATGATGTGTAAAATATTTTTTCATAAATAATATACTTGTCTCATTTTAAAATATAAATAAAAATTAGTTAATAAAATATATTTGTTTGAAGAGGGTAAAAAAAAATATATCATCAACTTTGATGCAAGTTTACAATTAAATTCAATGCATATTTTACCGATGAAAAAAATTCAACATTTGAACCAAAGTCAAAATTACTAGAAAAGGAAAGTTTGTTAGTATCTTTATATATTAAATAAAAAAAGAAAAAGGGTAAAATGCACATTTAATCCTAACTCTTTAAATCGACAATTTTTGCTCGAATACATTTTCAAAACAGCCTTTTTGGCCCCCTACTTTTCATTATGCAAAATGGTTAATCCCTTGATGACATAGACTAATATTCTTGATTATCAAATATCATGTAGGATATTACTTTAATTTTAGTTTTTTTTTTATAATTAAAATTATACTTTTGAATTAAAATATCATAAAAAAAAAGATGGAGAGCAAAAGCATCACTTAGATTGAGAAAGTTCTATTTGTAAAAGCATATAAAGTTGCTACAAATTTTCTTTTTAACTTTCTTCACTTGCTTGTTAATACAACTTAGTAAGACTCCTAATTAAAATGACATGGTTGGTAGCTAAGACAATCTTACTAACATTTTTCTTACCAATTACTAGAAATTGTTTATATAATCTGATTTTGCAGCTTAATTTTGATTTTAAATTGTATAAATTGTCGATATAAAGAGTTTATATAATTTTATTTAATTACAATCGTTAAATTATTAAAAATATTTATTTTTTATTTTAATAATTTTTAAAATCTTATATAATTTATTCTAATATAATTTTATAATTAATTACAATATAATATTCTCAATTTAAAATTAAATTCAAAATATTATAAACATGTACTTACATCAATGTGATGTGATGATATCACATCACATCATTTAATGAGTACAATAATTATGTATTTAAGACTAGTTAAATAATGGTAAGATATGATTAAATGTATGTGTAAACTATTCGTGCATAAATAATATATTATATAGATTTAATTTTATGTTAAACATACTTATGTTTTCCTAGTTTTTTGATGTCATTTTTTTAAAATTTAATTATGTAAAATGCACAATGCTATGCTTTGTTGAGAAAAAATTGAAATATTTTATCATAAAAATATAATTCTTTAAGAATTATTAATTAATTTTTGTGAAAACTCATATATCTTGAAGCGATGTTGATTATAGTATCAATATTCAATCATTTGAACGTACGTCATTTTTTATACTTAAAGCCACATCATTTGAAACTTAATTTAGTTTCTCATAGTTGTCAAACAATTCTCTTTAATCTTTTTATATAATATATATGTCACCTTATTTATTGTGAATCTTTTTAAACTTAGTTTAGGAAAATAGCTAGAAATATTAAAATAAACATAATGCAACACTAAATATTATCATTTTCAATTGGTGCGTTTGATATGAAGAAAAAAAACGTAATTAACATAAAACTGTAAGATAAATATTTAAACTATTAAATAACTTTTTGTTTTGTTTTATATTTAGCGGATATTGAACAATACGAATAATATAATATAATATAAATTTTATTACTATTATTATATTTAAATGGGAAGAGATCATAAGGGGGAGAGAGGGATAGAGGAAAAGGGTATGGAGAGAGGGGAGAGGATTGAGATAGAAGGGAGAAAGAGAGGTGATAGAGAGATGGGAGAGCGAAAAGAAAATAGATTGGAGAGGGAGATATTTGTTTAGTAAAAAAAATACATGTTAATTTTGTATTTTATGTTAAATAAGTTTGTAATCGTATAAAATTTTAGGTTTAATTCTTATAATGTTTTTTGTTTTTGTTTTTTTAGTCTTTAAAAAGTTTATGTTTTTATTTTTTTGTTACTGTTTTTAATTCAATATATGAATATCGTTCAAATTTTTAAATTATTTCTTTAGTAATATTTAGGATATCGTAAATATTTTTTTTTTACAAAAATTTAAATATTTTTAATAAGAGATAAATTAAATATAAATATTTAAGATTTTAGAATTTAAAAATTCATCTTTTGATATAGTATTTATAAATTTTGTGGAGAGATTTTTATAATTTTCTTAACTTACTTATAAAAATACATTCAAACATTTGAAGGGTATATATGAGTTACTATAAAAGTAAGAACCAAAATTAAATATTTAAAAGAAACAAAAAATTAAAAGACAAAAAAGTTAAGAATTTTTTTATTAAAACTATTAAAATTTTGTAGAGAGTAAAAATTTATTTAATCATACTATTTTAGATAGTTTGTTCTTAGGACAAAAAATTGTTACATGATTTAATAAGTTAAAGACAAAAGTTTTAGGTTTTATCCAATCACTCACTTCTTGATTTTGTCTAGTCCCATGAAATTAAATGTACTACAAATGAAATTGTGTTATTCAAACCCATATTTTTCAACAAATGAAACATATCTTAATACTTTCCGTTCCAAGGATTAAGGGGAAATAAAAGTATTTTTGTGTGTTGTATCTTGAAAAATAAATTTGCATTGATAATTAAGTGCTTGTTTGGTTTTGGGTGACTAAAATTAATTTTAAATAAATTTATTTTAATTAAAAGTGAGTTGAATGTAAAATAATTTGTGTATGAATATATTTAAATAAAAATGAGTTTAACAACAAAATTTAATATAAAATTAATGCTACATTTAAAATTAATTTTAATCCCTCTAAAATTAAATCCAGACGCGCACTAAGTTATTTGTGAGATTTGCATTGCATCTAGTAAGAAGAATGAGTTGCTAAACATATTTATATATGGATCCAAACATAATACATAGTCAACGTTTGATGATTCCAATGTTTTGTTTTACTTACTCCCTCTGTCTGATTACATTATAATTACAATATAAATGTCTCATTTCTATTGTAAATAATTAATTCTTAAAAAATACAATTAGTTGTGAATATGAGAGGAAAAAGTATTTATTTGTGATTCTTAATCTATTGCATTATCACAAAATTAACCCTCAAAGAGGCATTTGAGTCAACTTTGAGAATGTGTAAATAAATTAATAACACTCCATTTGAGTCAGTCAACGAATTTGTACCACTAAGCACTCACATGCAAGTTGGAAGAAGTAAAGAAATTAACATGACCAAATTAAGCCAATGAAACCAAACCCATTCTATGCATTCCCAAAGGACTAAACTAACTTTCAAATCATCATGCATTAGCAATTACCATACCAACCAACAAACCAATTCCCACTACCATCGACAGAAAGGTGTTGGGTGGGTGGGTGGAATCACCAATTTTTTATTGGTTTTTTTGTTTATTTTATTAAAAGAAAAGAAGAAGAAAAAAAAAAGATGTAATGATGAGGTAATTGGATTAGGCCCATGTTGGTTGTAACAAAGAGATTAAATCCTTAGTTTCAAATTGAAATAAAAATTAGGCAAAAGAGAACGCAACATTAACCGTAACAAGAAAAGGAAAGAGCTCGACGGCAACAAGGAAGAAGGGGAAAAAAGCTTGATTTCGGTGATAATAATAAAGTTGTTTTATTTAGCCTACCATTTTGTTCTTTTGATATATTAATAATAGTTTTACATTATTTATTTTGGAATACTTACTTTACAAGGTAATTTGTTATTGTTGTTGGTTTCTATATATGTGATGACCATTGTTGATTTTTATTTTTATTTTGAAGATAGTTTTTCACGTTACATTTAATTTTATATTAATTTATTGTTATGTGAAATTATATTTTTTATTTATATATTATGCATTATTAAAATAATTATCTTTGATGTTTTTTTATATTGTGTAAAGAGAGTTGCAAGTTTTCAGAATGTATGTGGAAATTAATATATTTTATTTACATGTTTGAGTAAAATTATTTGAACAAAGAAATTTAATTTGTACTTTTTTTGGTGTATATAAGTTTAACAATTGGTGTAGTTCAATTGGTTATTGAACATTGAAGAAATTTGGGATTATTGAACATTATATGACAAGTTTACTCAATCCTACAAATTTGGGATTTCTTTTTTATATATCTCACTTTTTAAAAGAATTTTTTTAAATTTTCTGTTATAAAATTAATATACTAAAATAAGGTGGCGTTACATTTTAGAGATGCAATGTGAAGCAAAAATACATTGAGGTAATAATTGATCACATTTAAGACGTCACTTTGTACACATTTTTTTCTTCATCTTTTTATTAATTAATTATATATATATATATATATATATATTTCTTTAATCTATGATATATTCAAATTACATTTATTTTCAGAGAAAAAAAAAAGATACATTAATACACTAAAGTGTATAACAATTTGTAATTCAATTATTTAAAATGGAATGACAAATTTCTATAATAAAAATATGTGGCTTAGAGTAACTGCAAGTAAAAAAATAGTAGTTTTCATAAATAAAAAACAATAAATATTTTTTTTATTTGAGGAAAAATATATTATTAGTTGAGGTAGTTTAAGATGACTATGTGGAAGTGGGTGTTTTTTTTAGAATAGTGGATTTAACTTGCATGATACATGCACCATTCGTTTATTTGCTTTTTATTTTTAATGTTACTTTAACACAATTGAAATAATTTGACAGTTTTACCCCTAATTTAGGAGAAAAAGTTTTTATTTATTTAACTAATAAATAAAATAGAAATTAAGAATAAAATGTGAGGTTACTTGATTGTAATAAAAAATATTATCTGAATGATACCGACAATTTTATTAAATCTTTATAATTTTTTTATTTAATCAATTTTAATGAATTTGAAATTATTGTTAATTAATATTTTCAATTGTTTTTTTATTTATTTTATCAATTAAAACAAAAAATGAAAGAAAGAAAAATGTATATAGAATGTCAAATCTCTAAAATGCAACATTTTAAAAGTAAAAAAATAAGACATTTTGATATATTATTTTAAAGTGCACTATTTTAGAGTTTGTTCAAAAAAGTGGGATACATAGGAAAAAAAATCCACAAATTTAAGTTTGTTTGAGATTGTGTTTTGGAAATACTACGTTAGTAAAGACTTAATAGATATTCGGAAAACACATTAACTTCTCCTAAATATAAAAATCTCTTGCGATTTTTCTTTGTTCTGTTTTAAAAAATTCATTTGACTTTTTCAACTGCATTAATTATTTCTTTACAAACTTATCATTAATTATGTTACATCTTTTTCTATAATTAATATTCAGTTATATATACGGCTCATATCTAATGAAATAGAACATTATATGTGAGAGGAACAATTTTTGACCTTTAACGGGGTCACGTGCTCTGTTTCAAATTTGGAACCTATATCCTTCGTATTTCATTGTTCAGTTGAAGGAAATGCAAATGTTGTTATGTCATGGAAAGAAAAATATAAGCAACACGACTTATAAAAAAAAAAAAAGTGACAGTAATTCCCTTCTGTTGTAGATGTTTGATTCTTCCGTATTTATAAAAATAAATAAAACATTATTATTCTTCCTTAAAAATTATAAATTATGTAGACTCAACTTAGACGTACGTAATTGTACGGCTAATAATTAAAAGCAAGTTGCCCACAAGTATCGTTAAGGCATATGTTAAGGATTTATTAAAGAAAATTTTATCTTTTATATTTTACTAAGAAGAAAATTTTATCTTAAAAGTTTAAATTAATTAAACACTTGTTAATATAGTAATAAATATATCGTTTTCCAATACAAATTTGTAATGTTTGAATGTTTAAACGATATTGTTCTAAGAATATTCTCCATGGTTAAAATTTGAAAGTTGTGGCATGAGATCGTAAAGTAAAGAAACGTATTAGTAGAAGAAAGAGTCTTTGTTGAAAAGTGGATGTTGGAGTGAAATCTTGAAATGTGAGCGTTGAAAAGTGAGTTTTCAAGGCACTCTTCGTAAGCATGCTTGATTTCAAAAGTAGCATAGCTCGGAAGAAGTCTGAGTTTGAAAACTAAGCCTTTTTGTCCAAACAAAAACATTTCCTTAAGCCATGAAGTTGTCCTCACATGCCTCATCCATGAAGAATTTCATTTCATATTATTTATTATTATTATTATTATTATTATTATTATCACAAAAAATTACAAAAGAAATCTCAACCTCGTTTCCCGGCACACCCCTATTTTGTTTTCATAAATTTAACATGTTATGACATATGAGCTTTTGAAAATTCATTTTCAGCATATATGTAGGACCATTTTAGAAGGAAAAAAATTGGCATGATATGATTTTAATAGTTGAAGCTGGAGCCAAAAGTTTTGAATTTGGAGGAGTGCTGGAGTTGCAAACCCGGAGGAGATTGCAGGTGACATCAAATTAAATTGGTTTGATTTAATTGTAATTTTCATCTATTTATTTTTATTAATTTGTTGAATTGGTTATATTATTTTAAAATTTGACAGTTTTATTTATTTTTTTAAATTTTTAAACTAAAAAATTATGATTTCATAGATTTTTAATGATGTGAACATATAATCTCATAACGTTTAACTTATCATTCGACATTATTGTATTATAAATCATACGTATATAATATGTCACACCAGTATTTTTAGTTTAAAATATTTAATTGCAGTTTTAGTTTTTCTATTTTTATCAATTTATGAAGCCGATCTTCCTATTTTAATATTTGATATTTTTAGTCTTCATTCTAATTTTTTAATCAAAAATAGCAATGTGATATAATTTAAATAATGTCAAAATGATACGATGATGTGGAAAAATTAATTATTATGAATTTCAATAAAATCCGTAAAAACTTAATTTTCAATTTTAAAAAAATTATTTTTGTAATTTAATTAATAACATATGAATAATTAATACATCTAAATAATTCTATATAATTAAATATTATATCAACTTATTTAAAATATATCAAATAGTTAATCTTTAGTTTATAATTATGAAGAAGTGACTAAAATTATCAACTTCTAAAATAAATGAATTAATTTTGTGAATTCATGAAAATAATAGTACTCAAATTGCAATTAAATTTAAAAAAATTGTTAAAGTGACTAAAAATGTTAAATTTTAAAATAGATTTAACAAATTTGCAAACCAGTGAAAATAAAAAATATAAAACAACAATTAAAGTGAAAACCCCGAGTTTGCACATAAATAGGTGCCTGCATTGATTTATAAGAAGATAGAGTGGGGCGTGCATTTGAATATATGTGGGTATCAATTTTAATTTTCCAACTCTTTCAGTAATTATATATGTACTCATTTGTATATAGTTAGAGGTGGTAAGAGGTCAGTGGCATCAATAGATATCTAATGTATAATCTATAGTAGGTCAAAATCAAACTTTGTTTTAAAATACATCAAATCAAGACTTTTAAAAAATATCTTTTAATTAAAAATATCATACTCCGGATACAATTTTTTTTTCTAAATTTATTAAATCGATCTAATTAAATAAATATAAAATAATATTTTTTTATTATTATAATAATTATTATATTAACTTTTGATCTTTTTATTACATATTAATTTTTTAAATTTACTTATATTAATTTTATTGAATTTTTGACATATTTAAATATGTTATTGAAAAATATAATTCAAATAGTATATCGTATTATAATGTCAGATTTTTCAAAATATCATATTAAATATTAAAATATAACTTAATTTTATTGATATATTAATTCATTAGTCTATTTGAATATATGTTTGATTACTTATTCTTATATGTTAAAATAAAATAATTGTTTAAATATATTAACATGTCATATCAGACTCAGACTTTGATTAAGGTCATATTTAGACTTCAAAAATAAGTTTACGAGAAACTATATACTAAAATTAGTGTTTGGATTTTTTTTTGACAAAAAAAGATTTCGCAAATACTAACTTTGTTCAACCTATTTACAGCCTTATATGCACTAGATAATAATTTTTAATAAAAAATTATAATAAATATATAAACAAATGTTCATGCATCATCTTTATTTTATATTGAGTAAAATAAATTTTTAGTTTTTATAAAATTATTTTATTTCTAGTTTCTATAAAATCAAATTAAATTCTTACAAAGATATTCTACAAATTGTTTTAGTTCTTCATAGAACAAAATATAACTTAACTTTTAAATTTTTGAATGATATTCTACAAATTGTATCTTTAGTAGATAATTCAAATAAGTTTAGAATAACTTTGTGTAGATTAAAGTTAATCTACACAAAATTTAGAATTTTTTAATTTTTAATAAATTTTTTAAATGTCATAGGTCCAAAATAAAAGTGCTTAAAATGATAAATCTGTTTTAATACTTGGTAGAATAAAAGATCCTTCAACTCGTTTTATATCTATGATAAAATGGAAACCATAAAAAATTTTATACTTTTAAATAGAAAATGAGGAATGCCAAAGTAACATTTGTGCTGTTTATGGATAAATGTAGATTGAAAGTAAAATTAAATATTTGAAACTAATTTTCAAAAAAATATAAATATAATATCAAACTATTTTTTCTTTACAAAATTAGTTTAAAGTTATAAATAAAAAACAATAATGTCCAAATGGTAAATTTTTATAAGCAATTATTTTGAAAATAAATCAAATTTATAAGCATTATTGAAACAAATCTCTAACCATATACTAGAGGAATCTGATCAATCGCTTACCACACAAACTATCCAGTTAATATAAATTATGAATTCATTCTGGAAAGATATCCGATCCACTTTCTTCTTTCAGTATTGACAGAAATAAATTTTGGCATACGAGTACCATTTCATGCTGAAAAGATTCCTTCCGAAAATATGCTAAAAAAATATTGGATTAATTGCAGTTATTTTTATTTATTTTTTATTAATTTATAAAATTAGTTTTTTTATTTTAAAATTTAGTAACTTTAGTCTTTTATTTTAATTTTTAATTAAAAAATAATGATGTAACATATTTTATATAACATATTTTATATAACATACTATATAATAAGATGACGTAGAACAATTAATATTTATAAAATTATAATAAATTTTTTTAAAATCTTAACTCTCAAGATCTCTAAATTTTTATAATTTAAATAATAATATATGAACAATCAATGCATCTAGATAATTTTATATTTATATGTCATATTATTTAAAATATGAACAATCAATGTATTTAGATAATTTT
>JBBPBS010001075.1:9051157-9066010 GCA_037974835.1 Cicer judaicum | reverse complement strand
AAATTGAATTTAATGAAATAAAAAAAATTATTTTAAAAAAAAATTAAATAGTTTGCACAAAATGCATGATAAGATTGTAAAAATTGGTTATTGGATAAAAATTTCAAAAATCAAACATCTATGGTTATAAATTAATTATAACTACTTTTTTTTACATTTTTGACTAAATTATAATTCTAATAGTTATTATTTAATATTTTATATTTAATAATATATATATATATATATATTTTAATTATATGTATAAATTATTTTTCTCAAATTACTATTGATGATTTAGTCAAAAAAAATAAATTATCATTGATGATTAATGTTGACATGAAATTACTTTAAAATTTTACTTTATCTTTGTTGTATTTGATTATAATTTTCAATAGTACATTTAGGACAACCTGTTTACCCCTTATACCACATTAGTTTGATTTTATCACTTTTAATGTCGAGGAAGATATTATTGACTCACAGGAGAATTAATTAATCTATATAAGAATGAAAAAATAATTGATGTTAAAAACATATCATGGACAAATAAAATGTAGCATATGAACACCATATTGTCTTCATAATGATATATTATGTAATTCATAGCAAAAATACAAATAAACCCATCCCTTAATTTTCATAACACAAAATTAATTAAATACAATGTGTAGAGTTTTTATTAATGAAATTACAAGGGAATGGAAATGATGTAGAATATAAAATTAAATCAAATTCAAGAGTGCCTTAGAATGAAGGTGAGCATCATCAAGTTGATGTACTTGAGGAACAGAACCAACAATAGGACCATCTTGCCAAAGGTGAACCAAAGATGTGGTACCCTTAGGAAGGCCAAATGTTCCATAAATAGTGACCTCATTATTTTCATAGGTAGCTTCCAAATGTAAATAAGGATATAGAAAATCTCCCTCTTCCAAATGGGTGTTATAGCTACCAATGTGAGTAGGATACAATTTTGGAGTACCATTTGATTGAGGGACAACAACTAAAACTTGTGCTCCAATCATGGATGTGTCGATATTATGGTTGGCATTTATAGCCCATGCAACCCATCTATCTTTTAATGTGATTCCAGTGTGTCTGAATGCTATTGTCACTGACCTTTGATCATATGTCCAATGAAGGTAAGAGGATTGAGAAAGATCAGTACAATTTGCAAATACCTTTTGGTTAGGGAATTTGAATTCCTTGCATATTTGAGCAGAGGTTGTTAGATACAGAGTGCTTAAAACAGACAAGAATAATACAAACTTCATCATGTTTGAGACCATTTTCTTTTCTTTTTCTTTCTTTATGATTTCAACCAATGCTATTAGAGAATCATATATATAGTGGACAAGATTGTGTCAAGATATATCATCCTAGAAGAAATTGGTGGGGTCATATTAATGATTCTTTTAATGATTCTATTAATTCTTTTAATGATTCTATTAATTCAATTAATGATTTTATTAATAATTCTATTAATGATGATTTTTTTAGGACTCTAGTAAATTCAATTAAAGTTCAATCAATAATATTTTAAACAAGATTTAAATTTGAATTGTTCGATTTATTCTTAATTGAAGAACATAACTACCTAAGCACGATTATTTAATTTTTAGAGATATATTTATAATATTATTAAAAATTTATTCATTATTATTTTTATTAAACATGTTTTACTTCAAAAATACTTAAAACAATTCGCAATTTTATAAGGATTAAAAAATTATCTAATAATTTATTTTATATTTTGACCAGAATTATTGATAGATTTATTATTGTATTACTTTTTTTTTTATTTGATAAGAAACATTTATCATTGTATTATATATTCTGTAAAGAATTTTTACACCGTCGTTCTTAAACTATTAATAATTTTTAATTATTATTATAATTATTTATAAAAATTCATTTATGGTTGGTGCGTAAATTTTTTTATATTATCCTTTCATAAAAGTTAAACTATATATATATATATATACTATATCATCCATATAAAATTTTTGAGTCAATGTCCACCAACTAAAAAACGCGTTTTATTAATTACAAATACAAAAATATATACTTTAATAAAGACATTGTATTTCCTAAAAAAAGTATTAAATCCTTTTTTTTTTTTACTAATAATATTAAATCCAGTCGGAAAGCAATAACTATATTTTTTATTAACAGTTACTTGAGATAAACTTGCAAATGCATTCAATGATTATCTATATTTTATTATAAAGAAAATTAATTGTCAAATAAAATTAAAGAACACGTGTTAAATATTTCACATCAAAGCCGTTAGTTAAATATTTCACATATTATAGTTAGGCCGTTAGTTGAATGACACGAAATAAATAATCGTGATTACTTATATTTTTAAAAGAAATAAATGTAGACTAATAAAATCCTTAATTTTTATGAGATTAAATTTAATATTTGACTTTTATGTCGTAAAGTATGAAATTTTATGGGATATATGATCAAAAAGACTTAACTCTTATCATGTATATTGGTTAGAGTGTGAAATTGTATTGTTATATATGTTAAAGTGTTGATTTTTATGGCCTATATGATATCAAATTGTTATCTCTAGGTGTATGTGGCGAAAGTTATAATTCTTATCATTATTTGTCTATGAATATGTGATAGTCATGATATGGATGTGTGTATGTGTTCTTAATGATGTGTGAATGAGGTGATGATTTTAAAAAGGTGATTTTTGAAGGCACATGACATAATTCTTAGTGGGCTGTGTGGATATATATCTATTGCATACTACATTTTCATGGCATGACATATGCATCTTCGTGGAAGTTGCCCTAATGGCAAGTGTGACTTTCTGTGTGAAAGTTTTCTGTGTGGAAGTTTTCTGTGTGGCAGTTTTCTGTGTGGAAGTATTATGTGTGGAAGTTGCCTTAGTGGCAGGTTTATATTCAGATCATATAGTTCTAGGAGCATTCATCATGCATATGTTTTGATATACAATTTATTAGTTTGTTCATTTTTTTCTTTTAAAATGGGAAGTTTTTACGTTTATGAGTTTTGTGTTATTCTTCTATATGTCTTGCTTTGGTTTGATGTGGATGATGGAAAAATATTGACCCTTACAACAACATTTTAGGTACTAATGAGTTCGAGGAGATTCAAGAGTAGTTAGTGAGTATTGACGTGTGCCGAACGCGGGATAAACATGGGTTTTTCTTTCAAGGCGATTTTGTAATAATGGAATTATCCAATATTTTTAAACTCTTTTAATCTTTTGTCACAAATTGTTAAAATGTACTACAATTCTATGAATACTGAAGTGGTTCTCTTTTGACTAGAATAATGGTCTTCATATTATTTTAGCTTTTGAATAAATATTTTCTTAATGATATTGAATAACATAATTGTTATTAATTATGTAAAACGAATAAATGTTAATTATTCAAAAAAAAAAAAAAAAAACAAAAGATGAAGAAATTTTTCTAACAAAAGTATTTTTTTTAAGTAACAATATGGATTAAAAATCTGGGGCGTTACACCCTTCATTAGCTATTGGATTTAAGACACCAATTGAGATGTGAAATGGAAAATCAACTGACTACTCAAATGTGAAGGTATTTGGTTCCTTAGCATTTTCTCACACAAGGCAAGATACATTGGATCCTAGAGCAATCAAATGTGTTTGCATTTGATAACATAAAGGAATAAAAGGTTACAAGTTGTGGAGGATTGACCAAGGTGTACCTGAGTGCATCATATCAAGAGATGTAGTGTTTGATGAAACAAGAATGTCCATGATTGACAAAGAACATTCTTCGTTTCAGTTATGCAGAAATGAAGAACATTCTCTATTTCAGTGCTGCAGAAATGAAGAACATTTTAGAAACGGGTAACGTTCTCCGTTTAACAATGCTTCAAACAACATAACTGAGAGTGTTCATATTGGGGTGAAGTTGCCTGAAGATCAAAAGATTAATCATGAAGACATAATTAATACATCACTTGATGATAATGTCCACCAAGTTTTGAGTTTGAAAATAATAACAAGGATGCATCCGGCTGATAGTAAGTTGAATATAAGTACTAGTAAAGAAAGTTGAATATAAGTATCATATGACATTTTTCATAAAAAAAGTTTAACAAATAATATGGTTTAAAAGGAAAAAATAGTCGGTTAAAGTTATTTTTAAAAATATGTTTTTCAACATACATATGTCACCGTTATACGAGTTTTAGATTAAATTTTTAAGATAGTTAACTGCTTTAATACCTTTTTAGAAAAAAAAATCAATAAATGTAAAGTAATTTAATATTGACCATTGTTCAAAATTTTAAAAAAGTGATTTTTAATTTATGTTTTTAAATTTGATTTTTGTAAAATTTATCTAAAAATAATATAAGTTTTTTGGATTTATTTGTTACCAATTATAAAAAGAAATTTTAACATTGAATAATTTAAATATTCATTATTAAAAAATCAAATTTAAAAACATAAATTAAAAATCACTTTTAAAAAAAATATATCTTTTAAAAATAATTTTTAGAAAAAACTTCTCAAAATAACTTTTTATTTTAATCATTTTTTTTTTTAAATTTTACCATCCAAAAAAATTTATAGAAAGTAGATGAAATATTTAAAATCATATTTTAAGATAAATTATTTAAACTAATTTTTTATTTGAAATTATATTTTTATTTTTTCTAAAAAATATTATAATTACAAAATAAAATACTATAAAAGTTATTTTCAAAAATATCTTAAACAAATGATCATTATTTGATATTGATATAAAAAAATGGCGACTAGTATAAGAAATATACGCTCATGCGAAAACATGAATGACATGTTCTTTTGGGACAGGATATATAGACCACAAAATACTTATAAGAATTTCTTACAAGATTCAATAATTAAACCGAATTCGATATCGGTAAGTGTATTGTTGTGAATAACTTGAACCACTTGCCGACGAAAAGTTCAAAAACAACTCTTTCTTAGATAGGAGTAGATAAAGTTCAGTTCTGAATTAGAATCGTTTGAAAATTGAATCGAATTAATTTTCAGTTTAAAAAAATTGAACCAAATCGATTTTCAGTTCAAAAAACTAAACCGAACCAGTTTATTATTTTGAATCGAACCGAATTGGTTTAACTTAAGTTTTTTGTTCATGTATGCCAAAATTTACATAATTACCTTTAATTACTTCTAAAAACAAATTCGGTTTAAATTTTTTGAAATAAAAACCGGATCAATTCGATTTTTTTTTATTGAAAACCGATTTGGTTTGGTTTTTTCGAACTAAAAACCGGTTTAGTTCAGTTCTAGTTTTAAAAAATCAGTTTGAAAACAGTTTAGTTTTTAAATTTTATAAATCAGTTTAATTTAAAACCAATTCAGTTCGACAGTTTAGCTCAATTTTTAGTTTTTTTAACACCCCTACTCTTACGACGTGTATATGATAGCTTGTATGTAAGAGTTGATCTGTCTAGAAAATTTCAGCCTCTTAGGAATATGAAAATCAAAGTTGACAGTGAATATTGCTATGTAATTTCTATAAGCATACCTCAAGGTATAGTTAGTTAACATTTGTTGGTGTTGTTGGCCTTATGGAATTTGCAAAACACGGTAGAAATGATGAAGCCGAATACTTCCTGCAACTTTGTTCGTTGGGGCATTCCACAAGTAGAGAGCATCAACTCGTGTATACTAAGGTAAGGTAAGCAAAAGTTTCAACAAATATTTTAAATACTAAACATAAAATAATTGAGAAATATATTAGTATTTAATGTTGTTATTGGGATATGCAACAAGAATTAACCAATAAAACATAAAAACTAACAATTGTAGAAAACAAAACAAAATAGAGAATGTTCTTGTTTTTCTGCTGAAACGGATAGTGTTCTGAAAAACTAAAAAAGCACACACTGTTTATCGTTCTCCTTTCTCTAGTTTTGAAAACTAGTTTTCAAAATCAAAGTAAACGAAAAATTAAAGAAAGATAAGAGAGGAATGACACTCATATCTTTATGTGTTCAGTCTCAATTAATGAGACATACGTTACAGGCAAACAAACAAGATTAATCCACTATTGTTAATTGAACTTTACAAGATTATTATCTTCTCAAGATTAATCTCCTAGTATCTATTATTATTTCTCAACCAACAATACTAATATTTTCACTCAATCTCTATTTTTCCCTTTTTCTCTCTTCTTTGAATTTCTATGAATCATGAATTGTGTAAAACTCTCTAACTCTTAGTTTTCCAATTACTACATACATCAACTCATTAAATGCTATAATTTTACAACTTTATATATAGTATACAAGAGCAAACTAACTATAATCACCTATCATAACTAACATGGTCAAAGGTAGTTATAACAATCACTAAAGCTTAACCAACTTTAGTTAGATGATTTGAGGCAATATTCACAATTCTCCACCTTGACTCTATATCAGAATAATTCAATTATTGTCCTTGTTCCCATGTACCAACTTTATGCTTTATAGAAAATAATCTATATGAGGCATATCTCCAAAATTCTCCATTTTGATTCAATATCATAATAATTCAATCATTGTCCTTTTTGCCATTGCCCCAGCTTTACTCTTTGTCGAAGCCAACTATGTCCAAACAATGCTTGAACTTAGTTTGTGTAAGTGATTTGGTGAAGACATTTGCAAGATTCTCATTAGTTGCAATCCTTTTGCAATTGACCTTGTTATGAACCTTATCTTCACCTATCCTTCAGTGCATTCCTTTCCTTTGAATACCCATTTTGATCCAATTAACCTTTGACTCTTAGGATTGTCAACCAAAGTCTAGGTTTGGTGCTTTTCTAATGGTTGCGTCTCTTCATTCATAGTTGTCACCCAATCTTATTTGTTTTCACTGTTAATGGCTTCCTTTTAGTTGCTTGGTTCATCTTCTTGAAGATCTTCAACAACACTAAAACATAACAAATTAAATATGCTTGACCATATTTAACTGGAGGCTTGATAACCCTTCTTTCTCTATTCCTAATCAAGTTGTAGTTGGCCAGATGTGGTTTTGTTGCAGCATTATCATCAAGTGATGTATTAATTATGTCTTCATGATTAATCTTTTGATCTTCAGGCAACTTCACCCCAATATGAACACTCTCAGTTATGTTGTTTGAAGCATTGTTAAACGGAGAACGTTACCCGTTTCTAAAATGTTCTTCATTTCTGCAGCACTGAAATAGAGAATGTTCTTCATTTCTGCATAACTGAAACGAAGAATGTTCTTTGTCAATCATGGACATTCTTGTTTCATCAAACACTACATCTCTTGATATGATGCACTCAGGTACACCTTGGTCAATCCTCCACAACTTGTAACCTTTTATTCCTTTATGTTATCAAATGCAAACACATTTGATTGCTCTAGGATCCAATGTATCTTGCCTTGTGTGAGAAAATGCTAAGGAACCAAATACCTTCACATTTGAGTAGTCAGTTGATTTTCCATTTCACATCTCAATTGGTGTCTTAAATCCAATAGCTAATGAAGGGTGTAACGCCCCAGATTTTTAATCCATATTGTTACTTAAAAAAAATACTTTTGTTAGAAAAATTTCTTCATCTTTTGTTTTTTTTTTTTTTTTTGAATAATTAACATTTATTCGTTTTACATAATTAATAACAATTATGTTATTCAATATCATTAAGAAAATATTTATTCAAAAGCTAAAATAATATGAAGACCATTATTCTAGTCAAAAGAGAACCACTTCAGTATTCATAGAATTGTAGTACATTTTAACAATTTGTGACAAAAGATTAAAAGAGTTTAAAAATATTGGATAATTCCATTATTACAAAATCGCCTTGAAAGAAAAACCCATGTTTATCCCGCGTTCGGCACACGTCAATACTCACTAACTACTCTTGAATCTCCTCGAACTCATTAGTACCTAAAATGTTGTTGTAAGGGTCAATATTTTTCCATCATCCACATCAAACCAAAGCAAGACATATAGAAGAATAACACAAAACTCATAAACGTAAAAACTTCCCATTTTAAAAGAAAAAAATGAACAAACTAATAAATTGTATATCAAAACATATGCATGATGAATGCTCCTAGAACTATATGATCTGAATATAAACCTGCCACTAAGGCAACTTCCACACATAATACTTCCACACAGAAAACTGCCACACAGAAAACTTCCACACAGAAAACTTTCACACAGAAAGTCACACTTGCCATTAGGGCAACTTCCACGAAGATGCATATGTCATGCCATGAAAATGTAGTATGCAATAGATATATATCCACACAGCCCACTAAGAATTATGTCATGTGCCTTCAAAAATCACCTTTTTAAAATCATCACCTCATTCACACATCATTAAGAACACATACACACATCCATATCATGACTATCACATATTCATAGACAAATAATGATAAGAATTATAACTTTCGCCACATACACCTAGAGATAACAATTTGATATCATATAGGCCATAAAAATCAACACTTTAACATATATAACAATACAATTTCACACTCTAACCAATATACATGATAAGAGTTAAGTCTTTTTGATCATATATCCCATAAAATTTCATACTTTACGACATAAAAGTCAAATATTAAATTTAATCTCATAAAAATTAAGGATTTTATTAGTCTACATTTATTTCTTTTAAAAATATAAGTAATCACGATTATTTATTTCGTGTCATTCAACTAACGGCCTAACTATAATATGTGAAATATTTAACTAACGGCTTTGATGTGAAATATTTAACACGTGTTCTTTAATTTTATTTGACAATTAATTTTCTTTATAATAAAATATAGATAATCATTGAATGCATTTGCAAGTTTATCTCAAGTAACTGTTAATAAAAAATATAGTTATTGCTTTCCGACTGGATTTAATATTATTAGTAAAAAAAAAAAAGGATTTAATACTTTTTTTAGGAAATACAATGTCTTTATTAAAGTATATATTTTTGTATTTGTAATTAATAAAACGCGTTTTTTAGTTGGTGGACATTGACTCAAAAATTTTATATGGATGATATAGTATATATATATATATATAGTTTAACTTTTATGAAAGGATAATATAAAAAAATTTACGCACCAACCATAAATGAATTTTTATAAATAATTATAATAATAATTAAAAATTATTAATAGTTTAAGAACGACGGTGTAAAAATTCTTTACAGAATATATAATACAATGATAAATGTTTCTTATCAAATAAAAAAAAAAGTAATACAATAATAAATCTATCAATAATTCTGGTCAAAATATAAAATAAATTATTAGATAATTTTTTAATCCTTATAAAATTGCGAATTGTTTTAAGTATTTTTGAAGTAAAACATGTTTAATAAAAATAATAATGAATAAATTTTTAATAATATTATAAATATATCTCTAAAAATTAAATAATCGTGCTTAGGTAGTTATGTTCTTCAATTAAGAATAAATCGAACAATTCAAATTTAAATCTTGTTTAAAATATTATTGATTGAACTTTAATTGAATTTACTAGAGTCCTAAAAAAATCATCATTAATAGAATTATTAATAAAATCATTAATTGAATTAATAGAATCATTAAAAGAATTAATAGAATCATTAAAAGAATCATTAATATGACCCCACCAATTTCTTCTAGGATGATATATCTTGACACAATCTTGTCCACTATATATATGATTCTCTAATAGCATTGGTTGAAATCATAAAGAAAGAAAAAGAAAAGAAAATGGTCTCAAACATGATGAAGTTTGTATTATTCTTGTCTGTTTTAAGCACTCTGTATCTAACAACCTCTGCTCAAATATGCAAGGAATTCAAATTCCCTAACCAAAAGGTATTTGCAAATTGTACTGATCTTTCTCAATCCTCTTACCTTCATTGGACATATGATCAAAGGTCAGTGACAATAGCATTCAGACACACTGGAATCACATTAAAAGATAGATGGGTTGCATGGGCTATAAATGCCAACCATAATATCGACACATCCATGATTGGAGCACAAGTTTTAGTTGTTGTCCCTCAATCAAATGGTACTCCAAAATTGTATCCTACTCACATTGGTAGCTATAACACCCATTTGGAAGAGGGAGATTTTCTATATCCTTATTTACATTTGGAAGCTACCTATGAAAATAATGAGGTCACTATTTATGGAACATTTGGCCTTCCTAAGGGTACCACATCTTTGGTTCACCTTTGGCAAGATGGTCCTATTGTTGGTTCTGTTCCTCAAGTACATCAACTTGATGATGCTCACCTTCATTCTAAGGCACTCTTGAATTTGATTTAATTTTATATTCTACATCATTTCCATTCCCTTGTAATTTCATTAATAAAAACTCTACACATTGTATTTAATTAATTTTGTGTTATGAAAATTAAGGGATGGGTTTATTTGTATTTTTGCTATGAATTACATAATATATCATTATGAAGACAATATGGTGTTCATATGCTACATTTTATTTGTCCATGATATGTTTTTAACATCAATTATTTTTTCATTCTTATATAGATTAATTAATTCTCCTGTGAGCCAATAATATCTTCCTCAACATTAAAAGTGATAAAATCAAACTAATGTGGTCTAAGGGGTAAACAGGTTGATCAGATTCTTTTAGCAAGCAGTTAGAGGTTGGTTTAAAGGTTAATGTGTTAAAATGTTCACCATTCCGTAGAAACAATCCTATTGTGTTGGCCAGCACAAAAACTGCTTCTCTTAGACTTTCCTAAAATACAATGATCACAAAATTCCAAATTTTCAATTTTGTCACCATTAAGAAAATTATGTTTTGACAACTCAATTAAGCCACTTTCACTTACATGTTATAACCTCATATGTCATATTTTAGTAGATGAATGCAAACTAGAGCTAGCAACAGAAACTTGTGCAATTATGGTAGAATCATCTACGATGTACAAATCATTCCTTTTAATGTCTTTAACAATGATATCATCTTTATTAATAATAGACATGTTATCTTTCTTTATGTTTGTGGAACATCCAAAAATGTCAAACATGCCAACAAAAATTAAATTTCTTTTTAATTCAGGTATATACCTTACATCTTTCAGCAGTACTTCCTTGCCATTTAACATTTTGAACCTGATTTTGTCTTGGACTTTACATGATTTGTTGTTGCTAAGCAGAACGACTTCACCATCACGAAGATCTATTGATTCAAAATAATCCTTTCTTAAACACATGTGGAAAGTACAACCCGAATCTAATACCCAATTACTTTTACCTTCAAAATTTAAAATCATCAATGCCTTTGCAGATTCATAACCAACATCAACAAGTGCAATATTTCCAAAATCTTGAGAGTTTCTTGATTCATTTTTTTCAGGGAAATCTTTCTTGAAATGTCCCTTCTTATGACAATAGAAACATTTATATTTCCCTTCAGTCTTTGTTCTTGAATTAGACGCATGTTTATTCTCATTTGATTATTTCTTTTCAGTTCTTCCTCTGGCCACAATCAGACTTTTAGCATAATTACCACTCTTTATGGTCCCAACCATTGTTGCTCCCTTTTTCCAAAGACAATGTCAATTGTTAAACAATATTGAGATCTGCAACAAGAATTAACCAATAAAATAGAAAAACTAACAATTACAGAAAATGAAACGAAATGAAGAACATTCTTGGTTTTCTGCTGAAAACTGTGAATGTTATGAAAAACCAGAAAACAGAGATTGTTTATTGTTCTCCTTTTGCAGTTTTGAAAACAAATTTTGAAAACCAAAGTAAACGAAAAATTAAAGAAAGATATGAGAAGAATGACACCCATATCTTTATGTGTTCAGTCTCAATTTATGAGACCTACGTCACTGACAAACAAACAAGATTAATCCACTATTGTTAACTGAGCTTTACAAGATTAAGGTCTTCTCAAGATTGATCTCCTAGCATCCATCATTGTTTCTGAATCAACAATACTAGCATTTTCACTCAATCTCTTTTTTTCCCTTTTTCTCTCTTCTCTGAATTTCTATGAATCATGAATTGCATATATCTTTCTAACTCTTAGTTTTCCAGCAATTATACACATCAACTCATTACTGCTGCAATATTACAGTTTTATATATAGTATACAAGAGCAAATTAACTATAGCCACCTATCATAACTAACTTGGTCAAAGGTAGTTATAACAATCACTAAAGCTTAACCAACTTTAGTTAGTTGATTTGAGGCAATATTCACAATTCTCCACACCGACTCAATATTAGAATAATTCAATCATTGTCATTTTTCCCTACCAGCTTTATACTTTAAAGAAAGTATTGATTTGAAGCAATATTTACAAATACATAACATTTACTCTATATATTTATGTGAATTTTCACACTAATTACTTGTATGTTTTTTTTTTCCACATTGAATGGTCATAAAACTGTGATGACCCAACACTCTAATATACTCTTAATTTAATGAGAAAATAATTTATATACTGGAAAATGTCTCCATAGTTTTTCTTCTATGTAAACTTAAAAATAGGCACTCAGCAAAAACAAAAATAAAATTAAAAAAGAGAATAAAAGAATCACACACAAAAATTTACGTAGAAAACTCTCTTGAAAATAACAACGGGTCTAGTTCAATAAAATATTTTTACTTTAAAGAAAAATAAAAAAGTAGAATTACGACAACTCTCTTGATACAATATCTCTCTCAATTTCACTATATAATATCTCTCACCTTTCACTAAACTAACATGGAAAGAAGATTCTATATCATAAAGAAATGCTAGAATTACCTTTCTCACTATCACTCTTGGTTTTGTTCTCTTAGATAGAATGATGAAACTCTTCACGACATGCTTGGATTTACAAGAAATTTTATAAATCACATCTATATTTTCTAAATTTGAATGTGTAGTCAGTCTCAAGGTTTACTTAAAGACTCCATAACTTTAGAATGTCCATACTCCTTTTTCATTTGAAGTTCATGCGAATGAATAATTTTGATGACTTGACGAAAGAATACCACCAATTAAGAGGGAATAATAATACTTTCGGATTCTTTTGTGATCCAACACACCATCTTTAGTATTAATATAAATAAACTAGATTATAGAAATTGAGAATCCTTTAAATTGTTCCTTTCTTGTTCAAGATGAACTCAACAATAATAACTTGCGCTTGTCTTGCTCATTTTTCACTCAACCCTTGATCCCTTCTCTCTTTCTTTTCTCACTTCTCACTAAATTCCCTCTTTCTTTTGTTAGTGTGAATCTTGTTGGATTTTTTTAATGAATAATATTGTTGGATTTTAAGCATTGGTTCAAGAAAATGAAAAATAAGCTAGAGCTATTTATGAGCATATCCCACAAACCAAGGGAAAAGGCCCAAGTAGTGATAATAAGGCCCAATATATTAATTGTGATTTTGTGAGGCATGATTCGCAAGTTCGTTGGTTTAGAATTTTTTATTATTTCAGTATTTCTTTCTATTTTTTAGCGACTTTTTCCCCCTCCGTATGTTTTTTAAAATCTCCAATTAATACCTCTGAATTGTTAGGTGCATTTTGACAAAAGAATACATCTGAATTCACAAGTCCGAAAAGTATTTTGATGAGAAAAATATTCACCTTATTCTTTTACTCAAATAAAAATTAATTGGTTTAGAATTGTTTTTCTTATTTAGAATAGTTATTTTTCATTTTACTAAAAAAAGAAAATATTATTTTATTGAAATAAATATATTTATGTATTTACTTAACTATAAAAAATCATCTAAAAATCAGTTAGACTGTTTGTATATATAGTGTGCATTGGAAAACTTACATATTTTTATAAAATTATATTTTTGGACCCGGTCCTCCAAAGATGAAATCCTAGCTTTGCAATTGTGTCTCTAGAACATGCAACAATGATAAAACAAAAAAAGAAGAGGGAGATAAATTTAATTTTATAATAGACTTTGGTCAACAGCATGCTAAAGCAAACATTTTAAATAACACCTCCATTTTTGGGTGCGCATGTGAAACCTCAAGGGAAATACTGGTTATTCTTTTGACAAGGGTCCCATGAAGAGGCTCTATATTGATTAAAGTACTAAAGAAATAAAGAATGGTGAGTATAACAGCTAAGAAATATGAAGGAAAATAGTAAAAACAATAGGATGCTATTTCCCTTTTATCCCATATTCAATTTTGCCTTATAAACTCCAACTTTCTGAGTGTAATTTTAGCTGTGATCCTTAAAAATTTAACTATATATGTTATGGATATGTTGCTCCCACGTGGATTGATAACAAGAGGTTTCGAATAATATTAATTGTAGGGTCATTAATTTTTAATTATGTGATTATAAATATGCAATATTGTTTAGTCAACTGAGTTCATTTTCCATTTCAAGTGGCTCGTTTATCTTATCCATCATTTTGAAATTTGTTATTTACTGTGTTCCAACTTTTATTTCAAAATCCAAAAGATGCATTTAAGTGGTTTGACATTAGTTTTGTCATATTCCAAAGCAATCCTTTTCAGAGTACTCTCTTTATTAAAATACAAGCAAACATTAAACTAAAAAATTCATATATTTGGTGTTAAAATTTTGAATTTTTTTGACCAATTTTTATTTATAGGATTAAATATATTTTGTATTTTTTTATAAATTTTAAATTTTAGTTTCTATAAAAAATAAATGTAATTTTTAATTCATATAAAATTATTATCCATGTTATGTTAGTATATATTTTTATGTCGATGTATATATTTAATGAATTTTTACAAACAAGTGTATATCATTATAAAAAGTTTGTCTATAAAAAATAAATTCAAAATTTAATTTCTAAATTTATATTTTCTTTACTTTTTTATCTTTAAAATTTTATATTTAAAAATTTTA
>JBBPBS010001075.1:8975072-9050637 GCA_037974835.1 Cicer judaicum | reverse complement strand
AATTTTTTATGTCTTAAAATATCAACAATATTATTATTTGTTACATGAATTCAGAAAATTAATCATCTTCTTCAAATAAAATTCAAAATTAGTTATCATCTTCGAAAAAATTCATATTTTCATCAAATTCATAACTGAAATCTTCAAATAAACTCATATTTTTATTTACAACAACATAAAATTCATCAAATAAATTACTCACATTTAAAGATTTAGGTTATGAATTTCACTTAGAAAATGATTGAAAAAATAAAAATATATCGTCTTGATAATATGAAGATTAAATCTTAAATTGTGATTCTTTATTTGATTAATTTATTGTTGTTGTTGTTGGAGATTAAAATATAAGTTTGATTAAATATTTGAGTTATGAATTCGATGAAAATATGCTTTTGTTGATGATAACTAATTTTCTAAATTTTATTTGAAGACAATAATGAATTTTCTGGATTTCTGTAAAAGAAATAATTAACATTAGTGATGTTTTACGATATAAATTATCAAATTATTATTTAAAATTAAATAAATAATCAAATTAAAAAAAATATTTAATTATTACTTAAAATATAGAAAGAAAAAATATTATTTTAATAATTTAAGAATAGAAAAATTTAAATACCTAAATAATAATGACAAATATTAACAAATATCATTGAAACATTTATTAAAGATCTAAATATTGTATTAAAAATGAATTCAAAATCAAACATTTAACTTTTGTATGCTCCTTTTTGTAAGACCTTTAGATGATTATGGTTTAAAAAAGGTGTCCTTATAATTTTTCTTTAGCACAAATATCATAACTCCATAGCTGTATGCTAATATAATTCACATTTTTTTTAATTTTGAAAAAAATAATTCACATTCAAAATTTGATATATGAATGGAAACATTAGCTGCCAAATCTAGCTAATTGGGTCAGTCCACACCAACAAGAATCCTAATCATTTGTAGATTATTTTTCTTACTTTGCCGCAAGTAGCCAGCGAACCATATTTACCAAAGTGTGACCACAAATAATTTAAGTGCGCAGCCATCATTAGGGCCATCAAAAAAGTAAGTTCGTAATGGAGATTGAAGATCATGTTTGGTTCTTAATTATCCTCCTAAATATCCAACAATCTCAGTGATCTAAGTTTACTTGCGTGTCTCAAGTTCTCAATTCCCTAACCAACACATTTTAACTCTTCTTCTCATTGCATCAGTAGGTGGCTATTTTTTGGGTCAAATACGCGTTATCATATACACCGTCTAATTAATATCGGAAATTATTTTTAAAATATAAACTAAAATATATTAGTTTTTTGGACGCATTCTTCGTACCATAATTATGGCTAAGTGTATGCTCTGAATCTTTTGATTAAAACAAAATGCTTAAGCCACTACGGTACGATACCCTTAATTATCATAAATAATATAAAATTGATTAATTTTGTACTAATTAAGAATCGAGAAAATATTATATATATATATATATATTATTTTTGAAGTTTTAAATTAAAATACAGTGTTAAGTTTTTTTTAATCTTAAAATAATGTAATATGTTGTTTTTTGTCTTTCAAACTCGACCAACAAATTTATATTCAATTATTTTGCTGTTATGATGTAAAATTTAATCACTTATATTTAAAGCTAAATATAATTTTTTTAAATATAACTCTCTCATATATTTAAACATCCGTTGTTTTTAACAATACCATATTTTCTATACTTTTGCTACACATCATCATAACATCTATTTAACAAAAAAGCGCAAGTCCAATAATAAAATTTTATAAACAAGGATCATATACTGTTATAATTATATATAAAATTGTTACTGTGAACAGCAAAGTTGCACTATTCATGACATTGTTGATATTGATATGATAAATAAAAATAATTTCCTACAAGTTGTCGTTCGTACTTTGCAGGGAATCAATTTGCTTTTTCATTAGTTAATTACTTCTTTTTTATTTATCATTAAAATATTACTTTTTTTCAGTATAATCCAGTGGTTGTTATTTGTTGCAAAAACAAATGAAACTGCGGCAAAATATGAACGAAACGTACCAATATTCTCGATCTATGTCAGACTAATGTTGTTTGTTTGTAGACAACTCAGAGTGCTACGTCGTAATACAACATTAGAATTAAAGTATTACATAAATTAATGGATATGTAAATATATTGGTATTGTTTACTAATTTGTAGCCGTGGAAGATAGACTCATTAATATTTAATGTGTTTTAGTGACATTAACAAAATTAAAATAATTTTCGATGGCAGTAAATTGCTTTTTAGGTTTAAATAAAATAAATGATAAATATTATCATAATTAATTTATAGTTATGATGTTTTTAATTTAAATTTAAATAATTAATAATATTAGTATTTATTTGTTGAATTATGATTTGATATTTAAGTAAATTGTATAATTATGACAACCAAATTATTAGGACTAGGTAAATTATATATTAAAGGAATAAAAATATATGACGTTATTATTTTAATCACTAATTCCATATAAAATTTAAATTAATTATTAAATTATCAAAATATCAATTAGTTTAGTGTCTAATATTATAAAAATAATTAATTATTTACACTAAATTATATTTTTTTATGAACTTTTATGATAGTGATGTAAATTTTAAATATTGTTCAGATGATTTGTAGATTAATTTTAATTGTTTGTTGAGTTAGAACAAAATTTAAAATAACAAACAATTAAAATTGTAATTTACCCTGTATTAAACTATAAACACCCACCTCTTTTTCATAGAACAATTAAGAACATCTCTTTTTTTAAAAAAAAAACATAAACATTATAACCATATGATATTGGTCCAGTATTGAGCAAGAAGTTAAATTAAGTTGTCGACTATGGACTAATATTAAAAAATAATGTACAATTTTAATCGAAATTTGACGGTGTTTTTTAAAATAGTATTCTTAATTTTTATAATCGAGATAATAATTTGATTAAAATTAAATTAATAAAAATAAGAGAAAATAATATATCTTTTAAAACTCAAGAACTCACACAAATCAAATAATTATCACATATATAAAAATAAGAAAAACTATTAATTTATATTTCAAAAGAATATTATCAAATCGTCATTAAAGTTTTGAATAGTTTTTAAGTACGATCAACAGCATGTCACTTATAAATGTGATTCAATTTAAAATTTCCACAATATTCATTCTCATTTAGTAATAACTAATATCTTTCTAATAACCTGTTAAGTTGACAAAGTGATCACAAACCTCATACCACTTGTTTGAAATAGTGTCCAAATCCCTTACCATTCTATCCATGTTTATTATCTATTTAAATACTTCAATTTAAAAAAAACAATCATATATAATCATTTTAATTTGGTTATTCTATTAAATTTGACATGTTCGAAGAAAATTGAAACTGTTAATATAAGCTTTGTATATGATCTCCTAAATTTACTTTAGCAATGTTTCATTTTAAAAATTTAATTTAATCTTTTACGTTAATAATATTAGAATTAATTAGCCTAATTAGTTAAGTAATTATTTAACAATATATATGATATACGTGGTGGAAAATATGACATTAATCTACCGACATCTATAATACAAGATTTCATTTAATTCTTTAAAGTTCCTAAATTCTAAAAAATAAAATCTTATACTATTGTAAAATGAAATAAAAAATTAATTTTACGTCATTTGTATTTCTACAATCAATATCTATTTTAAATGGCACAAAATCCCCGACTTTCATAAGAGATTCCACCTAATTGGAGAAAAGTAAACTGCATTTCCAATTGAATATTAGTGTATTCTTACTTCCTAACTAAAGTGTTTATTGAAATTTCACATTGACATAATCCGAATATTAATATTTTACATGTGTTTGGTGATTCCCATTTACCATGGTTGGTAATCCAACACAATCAATATTTTTTCTTACTGGTTCATTTTTTGTTGTTGTTGACATTTTGTACATTCTTCTTACGGCTTAGAGAGTGGCTTGGCTTACTATTAGAACCACCAGAAAAGAGAGGGCACTACGCACGTGCGGAGGGATATACTATTATAATTAAATTAAAGATAGAAAGAAAAAAGAAACAGCGTTGAGTTACATAATGACTCCAACACGTGCTATTTGTTCATGACCCTTGTGACAACTGTTGATTCAGTCTTTCCCTTCACCAAGAAATCTTCCCATGCTGCGTCCCCACCAAACCCAAAGAGAAAAAGTTACAAACAAGGATATTTCAGTAAATTCAAGGACACCTAGTTGAAGTGAGAAAAGCCGAACAAAACGACGACGGTTTAAACAGACGCCGACGACCCTACATAAAATGATGCTAATAGTACACCATCACTTCAATCCTTTCATCTTCCGACACATCTCTTACCGTCGATTCTGTCTACAAAAAACGGGTCCCACCTTATCACCACCGACTGTCACCACTACAAATCTAAACGCCCTGTTATTCTATCTCTCTCTCTTGGTACCAAAGCTACAAACTCACAGCAAAAACCAGCCTTTTAATTTCAATTCACATAAATTAAAATAATAATAACACATAAATAGAGTAATTGTTCTTTTTCTCTTTTTTCTTGTTCTTCTTCTACCTGGCGCAGCCTTCACTCACTATGAAACCAAAACTCGTTTAAAATTGCGGAAAAATCAAAACAAAAACCCTAATTCCCAATTCGTGAACGTTGAAGCTTCAGAAATGGTTTCTCTGGAAGAATCTCGCTCTGATTCGAACCGTTTCCCTTTATCACGAAGCTACCAGTATCACTCCTCTGTTTCATCTAAAACGCAGCGTAACATAGGAAGATCCATGCGAACCATACGATCAAGTATCTTCCAAGATGATAACAGCAGTTGCACGTTTACCGAGAGGTCCACGTGTGTATCAGAAAATCTCACCGATTCCGTTGTCGACCTCCGTCTCGGCGAACTCGCTTCCCGGAACAACAAATCCGTTAAGTCATCTACAACAGAGCAGGACCTTCTCGATCTCTCACAAGCCTTCAGTGAATTCTCCGCTTGTAGCAGCGATATCTCCGGTGAACTACAACGGTTAGCGACTTTACCATCGCCAGAATGTAATCAAATAAGCGACACCGGTGGAGATGGTGAGCAGGAACCTGAACCGGAGCCTTGCATGGGGTTTTTACAGAGGGATAATTTCTCAACGGAGATTATTGAAAGTATTTCGCCGGAGGATCTTCAACCGACAGTGAAACTCTGCATCGATGGCCTTCAGTCTTCATCGGTGGCTGTGAAACGATCAGCGGCGGCGAAATTGAGATTACTTGCCAAGAATCGCGCTGATAATAGAGTACTGATCGGAGAATCCGGCGCGGTTCCTTTTCTCGTTCCTTTGCTTCGATGCAGCGATCCGTGGACTCAAGAACACTCAGTAACAGCGCTTCTGAATCTTTCACTTCATGAAGACAACAAGAAGCTGATAACAAATGCCGGAGCCGTGAAGTCGTTGATTTACGTGCTGAAAACAGGAACTGAAACTTCGAAGCAAAACGCGGCTTGTGCGCTTCTAAGCTTAGCTTTGGTTGAGGAAAACAAAAGCTCAATCGGAGCTTCAGGTGCGATTCCACCGTTAGTTTCGCTTCTTATTAATGGTTCCAACAGAGGGAAAAAAGACGCGCTAACGACGCTGTACAAGCTTTGTTCTGTTAAGCAGAACAAAGAGAGAGCGGTGACTGCCGGCGTGGTGAAACCTCTGGTGGAGCTAGTGGCGGAGCAAGGGAATGGTATGATGGAGAAAGCAATGGTGGTGTTGAATAGCTTAGCGGGGATTGAGGAAGGGAAGGATGCGATTGTTGAAGAAGGTGGAATTGCGGCTCTTGTTGAAGCCATTGAAGATGGGTCTTTGAAAGGAAAGGAATTTGCTGTTTTAACTCTTTTGCAGCTCTGTGCTGACAGTGTTACCAACAGAGGGTTACTTGTTAGAGAAGGTGGGATTCCTCCTCTTGTTGCTCTTTCTCAGAATGGAACTCCTCGAGCTAAGCATAAGGTATAAACTTCAACTCAATACATAATTCAAGTTCAATCAATCTAGTGTACTTTGCTTCATTCTATAGGAATCCAAAGTTTTCTTCATATGTATATTTATTTATTAATATTTTGACCTGGTTGTTTCTGATATCTTGACTTTGAGTATTGACCCTTTATTCTAATGTAGAAATCGTTTGACTCTGTTCTGTTTTTCCTCATATGTAAATATTATACACATTGAAGAGCTGTAATTAACCTTGGCAAGAAAAGGGTCTTCTATTATTAGACAATGTTTCAATATTGGTTTGTTTCCTTTAGATAAAGTATTAAACTTTTGACTGAAAAACCTTTTCTGGTTGGCATGTCTTAATGAGAAATTGAAGTCATATACCCTCGATCTATTTTTAGGGATTGTTATGATTGTGATGAAATTAATTTTAATGTGTGTTGTTAATTTCTTTTCTATCATTGCATTTTACGATTTTTGTGGAAGAACATAATTGGATCTGTATTTTTTTTCCTTATTTGTATTTCGCATTGTAATGTTTTCTCCTTCTTTTAATAAGGGCTCTGGTTTGTTTTGCAGGCTGAGACACTCCTTCGATATTTGAGAGAATCAAGACAAGAAGCATCGACTTCGACTTCTTAGAGAAGTAATTGCATATTTGAGTTATTAGTTAGGAAGGTAATTATACAATGTAATTGATTATTATGTATATAGTGGTTTGGCTGGTTTGTACAGTGTGGCAAACATAGTTAGAAGGATGTTTATGGAAGTTAGAAGAAGCTAGCAATCTAAAAGACTATACAGGCTGACCCTTTAGATGCATGAATATAGCTAGGTTTGGCATTTTGCTTTCCCTTGTTTCAATTTGTTGTGTTTCCTGGTTTGACACATGGTTGTCTTTGAGTTTTGGGTTGATTAGGTTTTTAAAATGTATTTCTTATAGATGACCCCTAGTTTTATGAAAAAGGGTTTCTGATTTTATCATTGTATGTTTTATGTACTTCCCGCATGTTGTGAAAGTGTGGAGTTAGTACTATTGTATCTGTGCATAATTTCCATTTGGAGCTTGTGTTTTGTGTATTTGACACTGATGAATAGGCTGGTAAATCAACTTCATCTGTTTGAGTGGAGAATATGTAACTCTCAACTGAAGTGTGCTGTTTTTGACGATTCAACTGTTGCCCACCAAGCTTACACATGTTTGATATTTTCATGCCCAGAATTCCATATCTGATAATTTGTCACCAAATTTGGGTATGAATAGCTGAAAGACTTGGAAATAAAATATGGAATATATATTTTCTTGCTAAAGTTGACAAAAGCAGGTAAACCAGCAACTTGTATGACGTTTGTGCTTTAAATTGTCAGGATATTCTAAAATAGGCAAAAGAATCTTTAGAAAAGTTTTCTTAAATCAATGTTCTTAAAAGAGTAAAGCGTGAGTCTATAAAATCAAGTAAGTCTAGCCTTATAGTTTCAGATTCGCCATTCTCTTTTTTCCAGCTACTGAAAGATCAGATATTTGCATGTATCTTAATACATGTTTGGTTGGTCATCGTGATTTTACCAAACCTACAATGAAACCAATCATAGATCTTAGTAGAAGATCTAAAATCAGATTGAGGTAAGTGGGTTGTGTGATTATTAAAAATGTAAAATTGTGATAAGGGGGAGATTAGGAGAGGGTGTTTTATACGAATGAAAATGTGATGATGCTGTGGGTCCCTCGCGTCGCGCTGGCTGTCGTTGAAAAGCGGTTCACCCGCTGCATGCTATCAAATGAGGGTTTAAGTTACATCTGTATTGGCAAATCAGAACCCCACCTTAACCTTGAGTTTAATTCCACCACCACACATTGTTATATCATTTTTGTATTTTACATTTTGATGATCTCTGTTTTTTTTCCTCTTTCAAATCTTCATGTCGCTTATAATAATCACCAATTAGCTGGCAGAGCAGGTGTGTTTTTGTCCTGCCGTTTGTTTGGATGGTTGCTCTTTCATTATCATATATATCCTAAGTTTTCAATTTGAATTTGAATTGAATTAACCAGGTGTCGGTGGTCTCCTCTTTCGTTTTCTTAACTATGTTTTTTTTATATATTATAATATTATTAGCTTTATTGCTTTGCATCATCAAAAGGTAAATCTGTTTGGTGAGATAGGCAGATAGAATTGGCCTTTCTTAACTTAAAGAAGGATTTTCAATTCTCACGCCTTCTTCATTATGATCTTGCTTCTTAAGTATTTTGTAAAACTTCTACTCCATGTTGCTTTCAAATTACTATTTTCAAGTATTCTATCTGTTATATCATTATTTCACTTTTGAGATATAATTACGATTTTATCCCAAATAAACAACTTTTTTAACAATAATAAGCTACTACATTTTCTCTCCGTGAATCTACATATTGTTCATTTTAAGAATTTTATATTCCCTCCTTTGAACTTGCTATTATACTGACACCCTTTTACCCTTTGTGGACTCTTGATGATTTTTTTCCCATAGACTCTCTTATATCATTGCTGTGTCTTTGTTAAGGATGGCACCATGATACTAAAATCTATACCTAGCTTGGAATAGGTAGTTCTTCACCTAAATATTTTAGCTTATTATCTTCTACAAACGTTACCAATTTCTCCAAGGTCATACTAGCTGTTAGGAAGATTGGTAGAGTGAATTTGGAAAACTGAATTAGTTCTCATTGGTTTGTCAATGACTTGTATCAATCTATATAATAGTTATTTAGTTGTAACTAACAGTCCCTAATTGGCTAACTAATTGACAAACTAACAAGTTAACTGTCCCGCTTAATGCTCGTTTGGTTTTACATTACATGCCTTTTCTCGCATTACAGCTTAGTGCATATTTGATTTTACGGTGGAATTGACAAAATTATAGTGAACAACCCTGAACACAAAATCAAACATACCCTTAAAGAGTTACGTATTAACTTAAATACAACACCAAAAATATTTTCCACTTGTATGATGTGTTGATACATCATTCAATGAGTTTAAAAATATAACTTATGATACTAGTTAAATGACAACGGGACGATACACATTTTAGAATAATTATATACATGTGTAAAACATTTTTGCACTTGAAAAAGAAATAAACTCGTTTAATTTTAGAATAATTAGCTCTTTTGAAAACTGAAACCATTTTTACATGATTGGCATTTATTAGAATATATTTCTACAAAATTAATCCAAACATACAATAAGTTTTTCACTAATTTTGCCATAAAATAGCAAGACCATGCCCATTTTATGTCTAGAACAAAAAGGCTTAATTTAATTAATCAAGCTAAGTTTTGCACTTGATCCTTCCCTTTGTTATCATCCTTTTTCTTGTCAAATGGGAAAGGTCTAAAGCCTTTCTGAAGCAATTTCTCAACCTCCTCAAACTGAAGGCCTTTGGTTTCAGGCACTAACATATAAATGGCTACAAAGCCAAACAAGGAGAACCCTGCAAAGAGGAGGAATGTGCCAGAAGTTCCTAGAGTCTTTATCATACTTAAGAAGGATTCACTAACAATTAGATTAGCACACCAGTTGAAAAATGCTGCTATACCTCCACCTAGTCCTCTGAACCTCAATGGATAAATCTCAGAGTTTATAACCCAAGGCACTGTTCCAATTCCAGGAGCGTATGCTATAATGTACAATCCAAGGATTACAACTGCAAGGATTCCAATTCTGCTTGGACAACCCTCAGAAAACCATACACGTTTTTGTCCGCGACACATGCTCCTGATACCCTTTTCTCCTGCCAAGCATGCTCCTGGAAGAAACTGTATGACAGAGAGATAGAAATGACATTATTAACTCTTGCTTACTCATGATGTGAATTGTTAGAAAAATATTTAGGATTTTACATATTCATGGAAAAGTATTTGAAATTTAAACTGAATATTTGAAATTGAAAGTACATAAGTATTGGAACAACCATGTTTTAGACTGACAGAACAATAAGGGTATGACCTCTCCTGAAGAATTTATTTTGCAAACAAGGTCGATTTATAACCTCTTACTAAATATATTTTTCACTGGGTCAACTTCATAAGGTAAATAAGATTATGAGATAATTGATTTATAACATAAGAGCATTAATAACCAATCAGGAGTTGATAAATATTTGCATGATTTTGTAAATCATAGTTAAATTTCACTATAACATTGATGAGCTTGTGCATTATCCACCCTCCAAGTTTAAAGGGCTCTAGTATGAGAGGATGTGTAAGATATAGAATTCATTTTCTTTTACTTAAGTACTTGATAGTTTAAACTTTTAGAATAGTTGGTTTATGACAAAAGCTAAGTAGAACTTACTTCACTTTGGCTGTTAGCACAAAAGCCACAATCTTGTTGCAAACATTGCATACAATTCCACGACGAAAAATTTGGAGCCGTTGTGTAAGCTCGACATGTAGAGTTCCCACCAAAGCTAAGGGAATCATGTTTACTGATTGCAGGGGCATGGTGAGATGCCTGGTAGAATGTTGCACTTAATATTACGAGGGAAACAAAAATGCCAATCAAAGAGATGAGCATCAACTTTCTCCTCCCAAATCTATCAATGCAAACCATGCTTAATATAGTGCCAACAGCATTCAAACCAGAAGTAACCAGGGAAAGTGCAAGTGCTGTGGAGTTAGAGGCAATTCCAGCAAATTGAACTATGGTTGGACTGTAATACATAACTGTATTAATACCAACAAATTGCTGAACGACTTGAACAGTGATACCTGCATACAGTCCTCTTCGAACTACGTCATTAGACCAGGCACCCTTTAGTTTTTGTGCAAAACTTTGACCAATTAAGCCTTCTTCTGCCTTCTCAACTTCAATGGATTCTTTCATGGCTCTCATCTCCTCTTCAACTTCATCGGGTCGATAGATTTTTGACAGGATATGCTTTGCTTCCTCTTCTTTGCTCTGTGGAAAAGAAATCAAATAGGAGACATGAAATTGGCTCCAAAGGAAAAAATATTGTGTAGCATATCTGTAAAATAAGTATTAGCTATTGTTTTTAGGTTTGTTCACAATTTAGGCATGAAGTAAAGTTCAATGTTATGTAAAGACTCTTGTGAATAACTATAACTTTTTTTGTTTCAATACATACACAAGTTGCCTTAAAAAATACATATAAAAATTACAACTATATGCAGGGAATCAACCATAACAATATTATTTGCAAATGAGAAATACAAGATGAGTTAACTAAAATCATTTAAGAGCTTCATTTCAATTGAGCACAAGATTGACTTCAAATCATAGACTACATCATTAAAAACACAATCACATTGAAGCAATAATCTTGTCAGATTGAAGCAATTCTTCGTTGTCATGGCTGGAAAAAATATATGCATGACATGATGATAATTAGGATTACCTGTCTGTAGAGCCATCTAGGTGACTCAGGGAGAGACAACATTAATACGAATTGTAAAATAGAAGGAACTGCTGCCACCCCAAGCATCCAACGCCACGTTCCAGGTGCCTGAAACAAATCAAATTGTTGACATAATATAAATGTCCTTCGAATGTTATGTTATGAACTCAGTGCTGTCAATTGCAAATAATGGAAAATAGTCAACTGCGTGTCTTTTGATCCAACATACCTTGGTAAATGCCAAATTGATGATGTAAGATAGGAACTGGCCACCTGTTATAAGTAAACCATTTATACATACTAATGCTCCTCTAATCTTAGCAGGGGAAGCTTCAGAGATATATAGAGGAGCAGTCATGGATGCCACACCAACACCCAAACCAACTAAAACTCTTCCAATAATGATGGTCCAAGGAGCAGGAGCAGCAGCCATAACTAATGCACCTAAAGTGAACAACACATCAGCCAGTAAAATAGTTTTCTTCCTCCCCATCTTGTCATTCATCCATCCTCCAAATGCAGCACCAAATATAGCTCCTGCAACAGCAGTACTAACAATGGTTTCCTGCATAACAAACCAATCATGTCAACCATCTGAAAATGGGTCTCAGATTCCATGCGGCGAGGAAAATCACTAAGTCGACCGTTGGACGAAAGATCTAGAGGCTCGCATTTTGACTTCACTAAGTCTGTCTTGAAATATAAATGTCCGTGAAAACATTTGCTATTTTCATTTCGTAAAATTTGTATTTTTTTTACTTGCTAACAAAGAATATGTGAGACTCATACAATGAATTACTGTCTGTATTTCTAGAAACAACTAAAATGTCAAATAGTTGTTTTCATTATTTCTAGAAATGCATCATACGTCACTTGCATTTCATCTTCTCTCCATCACAAATGGTCCACTCTAAATTTTAACTTCAAGTTACAATCAATTTTAAAGGTAAAATCAGTTTAACTCAATAACACTCAAACATAACAAAATCAACCTTACATACTTATAGAATCAACTATGCCTCCTCCAATTCCCACTTAGTTCAGTAGTATGAGTTAAGACGAGTATTAAGAAGAAGCTCTTAGGTTTGCTAGTCCCAGTCAAACCACCGACAACATTTGCATATCAAAAAACAAAATTGCCCCCTCCAAAAGTGACAAAACACACATAAAATCTCTACTGTCAACTTCATTGATCTCATCCCCATATAAACATAAAGATCAGACGACTCATATTTTAAGAAATCAATTGATAAAATGATAATATTAATCTCATCCATGCAAAAAGTTGGGCCCCACCAAAACTAGTTCCAAAAGTAAGAAAGAAAAACAGAGTACATAGTAAAAATAAAAAATAAAACCTGAAGCCATGTTTTCTTGTCAACTTGTTCAAAATCCTCACGGATGTATAACAAAGCACCAGAAATCACACCTAAAAGTGAAACAATTTGTTAAAAAAAAAAAAAAGTGAATGATGGCATGCAACAGCAAAATATGAACGTGTGTATGAATATAAAAAAAAATACCTGTGTCGTAACCGAAAAGAAGACCTCCAATACCAGCAGATAAAGCAAGACGCATGAGATAAGGCGATTCCGTTGTTCTTCGCCAACATTCTGTAAACACTGATTTATCTGCTAATTCGTGACCACCCTCCGCCATCTTATTCAAACTATATCAAATTCAAACACTAAATACTTTATTATTATTATTATTATTATTATTATTATTATTCAGAATTGAATTGAATTTGAACTGAAGAGAAGGGAAAATTATGAATGTGTATGTTTGGTCCACAAAATGCATGTATATATAATTTATAACTGTCGTTAATGATATCTCGTGAACACTCAGTAGTATGTGCCCACCTCCATCGATGTTATCACTTTTTAACTTCACACTTTTTTCTTATTTGGATTTTTATATTTTTGATAAGATTGAATTCAATTCCCATTTTATTATATACTATATCTATCTTTTACCAATTTATTTATTTTTTTAAAATCATACACATATTAGGAAATACGTATTCATATTGTTTTCGCCACAATAAGAAATATTCATATTGGATAATCGATTACTTCAATTGCTTTAGCTCAGGTAATTAATAATTTAGCGTGTATTTGGTTATTGGGTGATTAAAATTAATTTTAAGTGGATTAATTTTAATTAAAAGAGAATTAAATATAAAATAATATATCTAAAGAAAATATATAAATCAAAAATATTCCTCCAAAATTTTATAAAATACCTTATATTTCTATTTTTTTTTATATTTAAATAAAAATGAGTTCAACAATAAATTAAATAAAAAAAATTACGTTGAAATTCAAATAACTACAAATTTTAAATTAGAATCAATTCTATCGATATAATTAATTCTTAATTCTGCTCAACATCAAATATATCAAAAATCAATTTTATAATTTAATAATTAATTTTAACCTCTTAAAAAATAAGTCAAACATGCATTTAATAAACTCTTTTACGTTCTTTAAAATAAATATCTATTCATTTTTTATACATAATAAATGTAGGTTGGTGAATTAAATGTCTAGTTTATACGTTGACGTTTCTAAAGTGCTCTTCAAATATTAATGTGTTTAAAAGGGACTTATAATAGTAAAGAGTATTATAAGATAAATTAATAATATTAATAAAAGGTATATTAAAAATAAAAAAATACATCTAACAAATTATATTGGACTTATATTTAAAGATAATTTTTTTAAAAAAGAGATATTTATAATTAAGAAAAGAAGGAGTACTTATGAATGGTTCGGCAGAACATGAATTGAATTTTTACTACCAATCTAGATTATCAAAAATCTTTTTTCTCTGCGACCTAAGCCTCCTCTAAATTACTGTGGCCAAAGTCGCCTCCTGTATGAAGTTATTTATTTATATTTATGCTGTAAATGAAAATTGATTTAATGAGTAAAAAGTTGATTCACTCCTATAAAGTTGAATATAAACTATCCTAGTCCTTGAATATAATTTTTTTTTTCATAATATTTTTTTTTTCTTTCCATAAGACTCTCTAAAGTTGTGAGTCAAATATATAAAACTATTTTGATCTTATCTTCATTTTTTATTAAACTATCCCGGTCTTTGGATATAAAGTTTTTTTCATAATTGTTTTTCTTTTCATGAGACTTATTTGAATTTCAATTCAATTAATTATTTTCTTTACTAATCTACTTCTACTTAATTTAAATTTTTGTTTCAACTAATAATAAATATTATATTCAAACCATCAACAAAGGTAGTATTTATAGTATTTGAGACATATTAATTTTTAATACATTGAGAGGACCATAAATATTTACTATATATGACTTATTAAATATTACTCTCTCCATTTAATGTTAAATATCGTATTTGAATTGTGCGTGATTCGTATAAAGATAATTAGTTGAATTAATTTTAATAATAATTAAAATTAATATTATTTACAAAAATAATATTATTAATTAGATTTGTATGAAGCTGATTAGTTGAATTGATTTTAATAATAATTAAAATTAATATCATTTACAAAAACAACATTATTAATTGGATTTTTTTTTTTGTCTAAGTAGACTGATTCGAGAGGATTATAATATGATTGAAACAAAAGTGTTTATATAAAATTCATCCACTTAACATAAAAAATCTAATTGAAAAGCCTAACAAGACATAAGCATCAACAAACAATAAGAGGTTTGTAGCCAAAATGGTACAACTTAATCAATTTCTAGAACCTAAAATTCACCTTAATATATTTTCCCAACGACGGATCATTTGTATAGTTACTACAAACTTATTTCGACTATAAATAATCTCAATAATGTCCCACACGTGCACCACTTTAAAAACATATTAAAGATGGAGATGTTGTAAAAGTTAGTGTCAACACCGTCTGTACCATCCAACACCTTGTTATCCAAAGACACATAGTTTTCTTGAGACATTTCAGCATGCATGCATAGTTCCATTTAACTCTTCAACATATGGAAGTTCAATGTATCCCAAAAGGCTTCCCCATAGGCACATGCAGCAATACATAGTCTAGAAAGAGTTGTTTTTACCATTATTATTATAGTTAAGTGAAATAAAATTCAATAAATAATAAATAATGGTACATTAGTGAGAAAAAATTAATGTTACATTAATATTAATATTCTAAAGTGATAATTATTTTTAAAAAAAATAATAAATGCAGATGTGATTTAATTTGAGATAATGAGAATAGTAGTAATTAAACAATGCTCTTAATTAGCATTTGCCATTATGTTTTTTTAAGTCAAAAGATAGCGTTCACTTCACGGTGCACCACTTTAACACCAACGCATCACAATTGCATCAATTTTGAATGGCTCGCATTAAAATGATATCTAAAATCATAGGAAAATGATGTTTTTTTGTCGAAACTTTGTGTCTCGGAAATGTTCCATCAATTTTTTATGTTTCTTTGCTTTTTTCTTAAACTAGCAAAATATTCTCCCTTGCCAATTTTTGGAACCTTTCCCATTACGAATTGTGGCTGAAAATATAGTGGACATTTTCTCAATTATACTATTTATTTATTGGCTTAAATGTATTTTTATCCTTGAATTCATCAAAAATGAATTTTTAGTCATGCCATTTTTAAAATTAATTTTTTGGTCCGGCTATTAACTAGTTATTGAGAATTTTTTGGTCTCCCTCTATTTTTCTTTCATTTTTAATAATGTAACACTCTTACTATTGACATGACATTTATTTATTGTTATTAATTTTATTTATATATTAAAATATTTAAGTAAAATATTAAGAATTTATTTATTTTATTAAACTCAATTTTAATAATTTAAATTTTATAATATTTATTTATTTATTTCATTTTAAATATTTTAATATTTAAATTTATTATATTTTTAATATTCATTTTGGTTATATATTAAAAAAAGTTGTTTTATTTATAAATTAAATATTTAAATAAAATATTTCAACAGTAAAATATTTAAATATTTAGATAACATATTCAATAATTAATAATATAAATAAAATTAACTTCAATAATAATGACATATAAATCATTTTATCTAAGTCACAAGTATCACATTATTAATGAGAGTGTCACATAATAAAAAATGATGGGAAACAAAAAAATTCCAAGAATTAATTTATAGAGGGATAAAAAAATGATTTTAAAAATAGAAAAACTAAAAATTTATTTTTAGAAAAATTAAAAATACATTTAAATTTTATTTTTTTATTATAAAAAATACATTTGTTTTTTATTCAAAAAAAAATGCATTAGTTTTAAACAAAAAATGCATTATTTGTTTTTTATTCATGACCAACATTTACACAAATAAGTGGGGAGGGGGAAGAGGTGTTATGGGTTGTGTGACACCCCGATTTTTTAAAAGCGAGGGTGTATTTTTTTAAAAAAAAATAAATTAAAATAAAACAGAGAAATAAATAAGGTAATATCTTTGAATAAATAATTAAGTCATTATAATTTACAAGCAGCAGAAAAGTTTCTCCAAATATGAATACGAAATATTTACATATCAAAAAGTGGGACAGTCTTTCAGTTTAAAATAAATACAATACAAAAGAAAGACGTTTGTTCCCTCTATGTCAACCTAATCTGATCATTCTACAAAACAAAACTAAAGACCTTGAGTGATCTCCACGCGCCCCGTAAAATCCTCCTAACATAACTCCAGTCAGGCATTCCCATCTACATCCCCATCCACAGGGTATGAACCGGTAGGATCGTCTTGTCTCTCATCTGAGGGAAAAACCCAGATTTCCACAATAATTGTAAAGGGTCACCAACCGAAATTAACAGTTAACACATAACATTTAAGTTTTTAAATGCACAAATAACCTTTCCACTTAGCATGCACCTTAAAAGGGTTTCCATATGCTAAACATGCATAAACAAAGTTGAAAATTGAAGTTTTTAACAAAACAACATTGTTGTATTCAAATACAGCATCTCTGTATTCAAATACAAGGCTGTTTCAGCATTCAGCAACAAAAACAACATGTATGTATTCGAATACAACAGTCTGTATTCGACTACACAACAAGTCAGTAGCAAAATAGCATGTCTGTATTCGAATACAACAGTTTGTATTCGACTACACAGCAAGTCAGTAGCAAAACAGCATGTCTGTATTCGAATACAGCTTCCTGTATTCGAATACACAGCAGACAGCAGCAGAAAAACAGCAAAATTCAGCATTTTTCAGCTTTTTAAAGGGTATCGAAACCAATCAACACTTACACACAAATCCAAACAATCATACTTAACAATTATAGCGCAAACACTACGACATCTTGAGTTTTGAAATGGTTTTGCAATCAATCACACTTACAAACAATTCCAAAACATCCACACTTGGCAATTATAACAAAATCACCACGACAATTTAAGTTTCGAAAAGGTTTTGCAATCAACCACACTTACACGCAATTCCAAAACATAACACTTAGCATTTTCAACACAATCACCACGACAACTTGAGTTTCAAAATAGTTTACAATCAATCACTCTTACGCATAATACCAACACATAACACTTAGCAATTTCAACACAATCATAAACTTGAATCAAAAACACACTTACACATAATTTCAAACCATAACACTTAGCAAAATCAACACAATCATAATTTGAATCAACCACGACTCGTGTGCCAAGCACCCTAATGCAATGCGTATATGCCAAAATGCATGGACTCGGAATTCCAAACCAAAACCCTCCTCAAAGGGCCGTAAATCATAATTGTACCGCCTATCGCAGGCCAAAGTAACAATTACCGAGGTGCCACCTATCACGTGTCTGCACGATTTACTAAAAAGCGTAAACCATAAACATACTGCCTATCACGGGCCCGTATCGTTTACCAAGGTGCCACCTATCACGGGTCTGCACGGTTTACTAAAAAGAACGTAAATTGTAAATGTACCGCCTATCACAGGCCAAAGTACTCTTTACCAAGGTGCCACCTATCACGGGTCTGCACAATTTACAAAAAACCGTAAATCGTAAAAGTATCGCCTATCACGGGCCAAAGTACTATTTACCAAGGTGTCACCTATCACGGGTCTGCACAATTTATAGAAACGTAAATCATAAATGTACCGCCTATCACAGACCAAAGCACTATTTATCAGGGTGCCACTTATCACGGGTCTGCACGATTTACAAAAAGCATGAAAATGCATGAGCATATACTGACTTCATCCACAACAATCATTAAGTAAATGCAAATATTAAAAGATTCCCCATTTTCAATACTCATTTAACTTAAACGATTTTCACGTCAAACATTAAGCAAACAGACATATTAAGAGATTCCCCATTCTTAATATTCTTTTAACTTAAACGGTTTTCAAAACAACATTAAGTAACCAAAATATTAAGAGATTCCCCATTCTTAACGCCCGGTTAACTTAAACGATTTTCAAAACAAACATTAAGTGAACAAGAAATTAAGAGATTCCCTATTCTTAATTCTCATTTGACTTAAACGATTTTCCAAAACATTAGTAAACAGAGATATTAAGATATTCCCCATTCTTAATACTCATTTAACTCAAAACGATTTTCACAAACACAGATTAAGTAAACAAGACATTAAGAGATTCCCCATTCTTAATACTCATTTAACTTAATGGTTTTCAAATTCCACACAAAACAAACTCAAACATATAATCAATCCACATCAAAAGCACATCAATTCGTAATTCACGCCAAAACACATCCAACCACTTTTCCACACAAATCACACCAAACACATCTCAAATTCTATGATTATCAAATATGAACACGTCGAATACGACGACACAAATTGACACAATCCATCACTCGAACCCAACAAGTTTCATATACTCGAAATCATACATAAATGGGTTTAAAATTCATTCTCCACAAAACATTACTTTAACTCTAACCAAATTCTCTTCCACACAACCACAAGTAAGTCCCTAAATGCAAACTAAAAGTTTGGAAGGAGCCCTTACCTTCACGTTAACTGTAACGTGCGATTACAGTGCCGCGGGTAAATCCGGTAAAGTTTTTCGCTCGCAACGCCGCTTCTAAAGTTGGTTCCCTAGCACCGTAGCGTGGTAGTGAGCAACTTTCTCTTCTATCTCTTTTTGAAACGAAGCTTAGATCTAGGTGAAACGGGAAGATTTGTGTTTGACGGTTTTTGCAATTTATAACTCCGTTTTCGAATTCGAGAAGGAGGAAGGAGTTGGGGACTTAATCTTTCTCACCCACTAGCTTTGGGTTTCTATTCTTGAAGTCAAAGAAAGAAGAAGAAGAAGAAGAAGAAGAAGAAGAAGAAGAAGAAGAAATGACAAAAGAATGAAGGAAGAAGGACGAAGGTGGAAGGCGTGAGCTTCCTCTGTTTCCGTATTCTTTCTCTGTTCCTCCCTTTCTACTTCTTTCATATATATATATATATATAATTAAAGCCAAAAAATTAAATATCTATATATTTTAGATATTTTAACAAAATATCATTTCACCCAAACCACTTTTTGTTAAAAATATATACTCTCGTCGCTACTCAATTGACAGGTACAATTTTCAGCAACTCGAGATATTTCTAGCTAAACTGTCCGGACTTATATTCTTTGCAACGTAAATAAATTATTTTCCGGTAAATAATTTTAATCCAATTTCTAAAAATATTTTTTTTTGCATTTAACTCACTAAATACCAAAAATTGAGTTAACAGCCTAAGAAACTCAATACAAGATACCCTAAAATTGTATAATTTAGGATTTAAGATTAGTGTCAACCATTATAGTATGACACAAATGAATGATATATATATATATATATATATATATATATATCATCATGATTTTACTTTTGATATTTTTATATAATTTTTAAATGCATACGAACTATCTTACAACATTGCATTTTCGCAACAGGTGACAATTCTTAATAGAGTTCTTCGACATTAGAACATGTCCTTATAAATTGCACTATTAAAAAAAAAAAAGTGCTCACTTGTATAAATTGTTTTTACAACTATTAAAAATTAGTTGTGGGATAACTTGGTAGACTTATTTTGAACAAATATAAATATATATGTGATAACTTGTGAAAACAAATATAAAGATATAGGAGTTGTTACACATGAATGTTCATCAAATGCAAGTCCTTAGCTAGTTTTTTTTTTTCTTTTCAAAATTACATTACTAATTATTTACCTTATATAATTTTAATACTTACGTCAGTTCGTCCTACCTTTTTTTTTTTAAATTATTTTATATATAATAATAAATATATCACAGTTAGTAGTAAATCCTATCTACTTTCACAGTTTAATAATAATATAATTATAACCGCTATCTTTTATTAATTTATTAATAATAATAAAAATAATGTATAATAAAAATAATATATAATCGTTAATTTCTTTCTAAATTAATTTTTTTATTTTAATTTTAAATTAAAATAATATATAATAATATTAATTGAAATATTTAAATTAATATTTTAAATTATAATAAAATTGAATATAAATAAAATATTAACATATAAATTAAAATTATAGGATATAATATAGTTTTTTAAAAGTTAAACCGTAAAAAAGAAATTAGATAGATTTAGTGTGACGTGCCATAGTAGAACCTATTTAAATGGATCACGTTGAGTTGACTATTGGAGCAAAAAAAAGTAATGAGTTGCTTCAAGATGATGTGGCACAATAGACCTTGTTTAATGAACCCATATTGAGTTCACCTTTGGAGATGCTCTGTACAAATTAATCATTTTTTTAATTTTTTTCCCATATATGTCTTTTATATTTTAATACCAAATAAGATAAAGAACATGCAATATGATTTTTCCTTTTTCTTCTTCATTTTTTGTCATAAAAGTAATTGAAAAAAAAATGTTTCTTCAGCTATAAAAAGTTACATACAATTATAAAGCAAAAACTATTTGCTATTATTAATTGTGATTGCAGAGAAGTCTTCCTAACGGGAATTAGGAAAGATAAATACAATAAATCACCGACCCCTAAAGAAACTCAACATTCCATTGCAATCTAAACAGATTTTTCTTTTCTTTTGGGTAAAAAAAATTGAACAACTGCAATCTGCTTTCACAACCTTGAAGTTAAAACAACAAAAGAAAGCAATGTTGCTCACCATCCTGCTTCTAGGTTTGAGATGCACTCTGCAAAGAATACATTGCACGAATATATTGCCACAAGTCAATACTCAAAAGTCATCATATTCGGATCACAAGTAAAAACACCAGAGACATAGTAACGTTCACTAGATTCTTTATAAAACAATCAGATGGATTAGAATTACAAGCAAGGTCGTAAAACTTCAACACCAAAAAAAAAATTATCAATAAGATAGTAGTTGGGACTTGCAAACCTCGTCAATAGTTTTCCATAATTTTTCTGAAGAGTTGCTTTGGTGCTGCAAATGCAAAATTAAATCAAAGATATAACATTAGATGTTAAAACCATTAGATGAAATAAAGTACGGGCCACTGAAACGGACAACGAACCAGGGCCAAAAAGTCCGAGAAACATAGCATATTAAACATTTTAAAGTCAGTTTACCTGGCAATCCAGTATACTTCTCATATTGTTCATATGCTTGTCCAATAAACATCTCCAGTCCTGTTACAGTAGTGGCTCCTGATTCTTCTGCTTCCTTCAAGAGTCTAGTCATTTTCGGCGTGTAGACAGCATCAAAAACCAGGGAGTAAAATTTCAATGCATGCTGCAAAAAACAAAGAAGTGATTAGTTTCCTGCAATTCATCTTACTCTCGTTCCATAGCAAGACATTTTGTGCCTTAATAGTAGTAACATTTGACGCTGACTCCCATCTAGAACAGAAACACCATGGGCCAAACATAATAGTGGTAGAAGTGTGTTTATTTGGGCCAATGCTCCACTTCCACTTAAAGAATGAATATTCTTGACGGCCACAGTCTTTAGCATTTTGTTCAAGTTAAGTTCAACTATACACACAATCATAGAAAACAGTATTTCAAACCAAAAGGTCAAAGTCACATACATGACTTAGGAGGCATCAAGACATTATAAAACATATTTTGATTCCCAACCAAAATTCTGTTAAGGAAATAGGAATAAACATAGAATTTAATTTGCATGCATTGCTCATTTTTTTACATATCATCTAATTGCATCTCATTATGCAGATATTTTAAGAACTAACGTAACAAAGGGGCATTATGACGTGATTTCAGTGGATGCATGTGCAAAAGACAATGTCACTGCATAGACATTAATCTCATAAACATACTGTGATATTACAAAATTTTAGTGAAATCAACTAATGAAAAATACATTTTCAAAACAAGTAATTATATTTCATTTTAATAGAAATCCAATCTTCATTAGGAAAATCAATGTAGACGTAATGGTCATTAACATATAAAACTAAAAAATTCCACCAACAATAATAACACAAGGCCCCTATTTGGTATAGTAATACCTTAGAAATAGGTGTTTCATCAACTTTTGGTTGCATTCCAATTGATGTTGTGTTCGCAAGAATCATACCATCCTCCGGGTGGTAATTATCTAAATCACCGAGCGCTAAAGCCTCTCCACCAACTACATCAGCAAGTTCTCTGGCACGATCTAATATATAAATAAAATGCATCATTAAATATGTATTACAAGGGATGTGAAGGAATAGCCAACATTGTTTCTATCAGAAAAGCTATATAGCGAATGCAACACTGATTGCAATGGCAACTGGCAAGCAATGCACGATATTGTGCAAAACTTGTGTAAATATTTTGCATCCATTAAACAATGAACTGAACAGACAAATCTCCTAACATGAGTGGAATGCCAAATATCATAATGGAGAAACCTTTTCTTGTTTAAGCGAGGAATGTTAATAAGCAAAAGGATAGTAATGCATACAAGTGCAAGCAAAAGATGAAAACATTAACAGGTAAGACAATACTATCTACAGAATGCAAGTTGTTTTCTTAAGCTTGTTCTGAGACATGAGTAGAAATAGAACCCAAAGTAAATAACTGAGATTGATTCAAATATAATTATTCACAAAACCATCTAACTATTTTGTTAAAATTATTTTTTTTCTTAGACCAGAAACATCTCATGAAGATAATTACCATCCATTTAATCAATTATAAGAATTCATCACATTATCAGCTATCTCACACATACGGCGTTTGGCAACAACATTCTGGAAAAACCTTTCACAATTCAATTTCTTGTAGCTTAAGGCAGGAAATTACTTATCGTAAAGCTTACCATAGGTGCGGTTTGCAATCACAATCCTTGCTCCTTTCGCTTTTGCACCATAAGCAAGTGCCTTACCCGCACCACCAGCCCCAATAACAACAAACACCTTACCGGCTAATGGCGAAATAGTTGTGCCACTACCATTATGTTTATCTGCCAAGAAATAATCGATGTACACAGCAGCATCTCAGAAGAAGAGTTACCTACAGCAGTAAAAGTATAAATTGCTATCCGCTAGATTCGATACCCACCTCGGAGTCCATCCTCAATGGCAGAAATAGCACCAACATAATCAGTATTATACCCAATCAACTTCCCATCTGTTGGTCTTCTTATAACACAATTTACAGCTCCTATTGACTGTATAACCAATTAGAAGAATTTCAAAAAACAAAAAAGGAAATAAAAACTCTTCTCAAACTGATCCAAGACTATTGAACATAAATTTTAACACAATATATATTAATAACCAAATACCTTAGCCACTGGATCAACCTCGTCGCAGCACTTAAGGGCTGCCTCCTTGTGAGGAATGGTAACACTGAAATACATATATTAAAGATCAAACTCTAGTAGTGTGAGAGGTTAAACCATCCAACACAAAAATGATTGAAATAGAATTATGTACTGTAGATCTAAACAATGATAAAGAGATCATGATTAACAAATGAGAAAGAAATAAAAAGTTAAAAAGGATAATGGAATGATATTCATAAAAAACAGGGAAAAACAAGAGTTCCTTGGCACAACTGCATAAATTTTCTTAGTTGTAAACCCCTAGGGCCTAGATTTCAAAGGACTGCAAATCTACAAATGCACCAAGAACTCTTATACTCGTAACTTTTTCATTTAAATATACACCAAATAAATTATATATATATATATATATAAACGCACACACATATAATAAATGTGATGTGAACCTAGGAGAGATACTGATGTACGCCAGCATGAAACAAGCCTTACAAAGTGCAAACTTCAAATCAAACAACCTAACCATAAAACTACTAGAAAAAAAATGCCTAACAAGATTTTGTATTCTTTTAAAATTACTTTGACAGCACTTCATATGTTTTGATTTTGAAATCTAATTCTAAACACTTTGTATAATAATACATCAATAACCTAAGCCACAAATGAATAACCAGTAGACTGATAGCTCTCTCCAGACATAGTTCTCTAGCAAACATAGGAAAGATTTCTAGCATGCAATGAGAACGTAGCATGTATTATCATAATACCATTTACCATAACCTAACAATAAAAGACATGCAAGAAATGCCAAATATTGGAATACTTATATTCAAACAATCTCCATAAGGAGTTCGAACCTGAATCCCACAAAATCTGTTGATGAGTAAGTCCTGAAAAAATTGGCAAGGTCGTCCACCAATAAAAATACATAAACTCCATCAAAACCAACTGTCTTGAAGGCTTCATTGAACAATACGGGTGATTTACTATGACTGACGGGCTTCCCAATAATCCCATATACTTTTGTCTCGGGTCCCACTTGTCTGAAATTGTATAGATACAACAGATCCTTAAGTGTAGGTTGACCAGGAGCTGAAACTACCCCTGACTCGAGCGTACCAAAAGTGAGATACCCACCAAATTTTGCACAAAGTATACGCGAAATCAATCCCCTGTCACCCATAACAAGTCCAATGAATGGAACCTGGAAATTCCAAAAACAGTTTTACTAAAATTATTTATTGTCATTTACCTTGCCTTAACACAGTAATCGTAAATTTAAGCATTACCAATCAAAATATAATCAGCAATAGGAGTGCTATATGAAGGGGAATGGGACATAAAATGTAAAGCTTAAATATATGAGACATTCATACAATCCAAACCTACTGTAGATTTTAATTTGATGTGTAGCATATGAAAGCAAAGTACATTGTGAATTCATTCCAGTACCATCAGTCTATTGTTTTAAATGGTACGCGCAAAAAAATGATTAAAAATTATATTTGCTTCCATTGCACCGTCTCTTTATCTTCATATATATGCACATTGATAACAATTTTGACCTCTCTTCCTCAGTTCAGCTGTCTATCAATCAGAAAGAAACTTAGTTCTTAACCAACCTGGAAGTGCTTTTATCATTCTCAACATGCAATACTTAAACACAAATGTATAAGGTCCATAGACCACCATAAAAGATAAGGGAGAATGTGGACGGGATCAAAATTTTGTTCAAATATCCGTTATCAAGCATACATATCTTACTTGAGAATGAACCATTATTTGAAACATGCGTGCCACATCAGTGATCTCCACGGCGGTCGTTGCAATCTTTACTATGTCTGCCCCAGTTGCTTGTATTCTTGCAACAAGGTTGCCAAGATCCTCAACTGACGGGGTACTCTGATAGTTGTGAGATGAAACAATGACCTTGGTTTTGTTGAATGTCTTCCCGCGTATAGAGTCAAAAAACTGATGAGCAACCTTTGGACATATGGAAGGAACAGAAAATGTTGCATTAAGTTTAGAGTTCAGACATCAGATAGCAAATAATGAGGACAGAATTCAGCTTTATCAAATAAGAAAAAAAGAAACATTTAAATGGTAGAGAAGGATAAATAGTTAGCTATTGAGTACACAACCTTTTATATTTTTATTTCTAGTCATTACATTGATTATAATATATGAGACAAATTACAGAAGTTGAGTTCCTATAGAAATTCTCAATGCGAATACAAAGTAACAATCAAAAGGCATCTTTCGGATCAATATACTTTCTTCAGCATCATTGAGATAGATGACCAATTCATAATGCAGTAAACTGGTAACCTAAGTGCATGTTTTGTAAAATTGATTTTAGTTAAAATTGAATTTAATGTAAAGTAACTTATTTTTGAATACATTCACGTGAAAAAGAGTTGAACAACAAATTTCCCTGTAAAAATCACGTTTAGAGTCAAAAACTGCAAATCATAACTTCAAGTAAGAATCAATTTTGTAGGTAAAATCAATTTTACATATCTAGAATCAATTTGAAGTACTCCTCCAAAAGTGGAACCAATCATACACTCATACTACATATTGAATTATGTTATATTATAATAAAGGTGTTAGTTGATTGGAATAATACAAAGAAGAAAGAAAAAAAAAAAAGAAGAGAGAGAAAAGAAAGAACCTTAAGCTCAATGTCAATGTAATCAGCTCCTAATTCCATGGCTAACCGTAATGCATCGAACCGTTGATTGTCATCACCGTCATACTTTCCACCCTCCCAATTCGGCCTATAGAGTTGTGATTAAATGAAATTGACATGAATGAAATGAATAAAAAAAAAAGCATACCTGTAAGTGAATAATAAGGGCAAAGAATGGTGTTGTTGAATAAGAGAGTTAAGATCTTGATAAGGATTGAAAGTGGTTAGATAATCTAATCGTATTTCAACAACGTCTGCTCCATTGAGTTTAGCTTTTTGTATATCAGCTATCATTAATTGAATAGTTTCAGCCATTATAGGAATACAGATTAACGTCCCATTCTTCCTCATTCTCGTAGCTTCTTCACTTCCAGTTGAAGGCGAAGCAAGCTAAATAGAAAGACAATGAAATTAATTAAATAATTAATTAATTAATTAAGAGAAAAAAAGCATCGGAAAATAATTTTACCGGCGGGAGGTTGAGTGAGTCCATGAGTAGGTGTTGGTGTTGCGTAAATTGAAAAGGAAAGGAGAATGAAAGAGTAGAGTAGTAGTTGAATTCAGAGTTGCTTTCTGTTCAATTGTTTTGGGGGTTGGTGGAACAAGCCGCTTTCTACGGTGGACAATCATCATAACTGCTCTACTGTAGAACGTTATTTTCTACCGTTCGATTTCTCTATCACCGCGTCTCCACTGGATGTTATGATAGATACTCTGCACCAAATGTTCTTCGTCTCTTCCTCTATCGTTCAAAAGAGCGTGGCACCATTGTAAATGTGAGGTTTCGCTCGCTGCAATAGAATGCAGCAAGATCTTCATGTCCTACTCGGTTGCTAAAATCAAAATAAATAAAAACGATTCATTCTAATTTTTTTTTACCAGTTCACCAATAAAATACAATTACTGATTTTTTTAAACCTTTTTATATTTTGAGAATGAGATATTTATGTGGCATATAAATTGATTGATTTATCAACGGAGAATTCACCTAGACAACATCCAATTGGATCATTTTTGTGATACACATTCATCTCAATATGTGAATTAGTTTTTTAGGAAGAGAAAATATGGAATCATTTTTATTGAATTTACCACTATGAGTTAACACTCTATAAAAAAATATCAATTTGTTCGCGTATTTGTTATTTATTATTTGTATTTATCACTTTACGGTCATTGGTCTTTAAAAATAAATAAACTATATCTTTCAAATTTGTAATTATTTTTCAATCATGTGTAAGAATTATAAATATTTTCATACAAATATATTAAATTTTTAAATTAAATATAATTTTTAAAAATTATATTTAATTTATCTGTAGTTTTAAAATTTTTTAATTTTTATGAGAGATATTCTTGGTTGTAGATGTCGTGTCCTGCGAAATTGTAGAATGTCTGAATTTGTATTCTAAGCGAAGGTTGTCCAAGAATCATCGATTGCATCCTTTTGACTTATGTTATTGTTGTTGTGACGACATTGTGCTGTGTTTCTAATTTCTAATCTGTCTTGGAATTAATGTGGCTTGACGCCTTTATCACATTGTCACAATTTATCCCAACAAGTTTGTTGTTTCACTTTGGATCTACGGTATACAACATTTTAAAAATTGGTACTGTATTAGTACATACACGGGATACACATTGTTTATTTCACGATACAAAATTACAATAATAAACAAATTATAAATTGTGTTTGATTATAACGATAAATAAATTTGAATATATAAATAATATTTTATTATTATATAAAAAATTGTTAATTTTATTTATTATAAAATAATTGAAAAAAATATGAAGATGCAAACACAAAACACAAGAAAGGGAATTAAATTGTGTTTATCAAAATTGGTAATTTTTTTATAATTTATAGATAAATAAAAAAACGAGTTTGATTTTGGTGACTAACTTGGAGGAGAAGTAATCAAATTCAGTGACAGCAAACAATAAAAACATAAATAATTTGACACGTAAATTTATTTTATTTCATCATTAACTTGACTATATTCAGCCTTCTCGTTCAGAACATTCGTGATAAATACAATCACCTTCATGTTCTAGATCTTCCTAATTTTATAGACTTTTTATTTTTAGTATTTACATTACATCTTCAAACCTTGATATATAAGATGCCTTTCTTTTTCTTTTTATTTAAACAGAGAATGTTATACAAAATACTTTTATTTTTTGAACGATGAGAAATAAACATAGAAGAAGTATTCAGTTTAACAAATTTTTCTAAAAAACTTGAACGAGGTTGAAAATTATGTTAAATTGAATAGAATGCATAAAAAATTGTTTGATATTTTTTTTAATTATATTAACTATTGTTAAATTTATATAACAAAAATAACTAGATAGGAGAATAGGAGACTAATTATTCAATGGGAAATAAGTCCATAACTAAATATTGATAGAAAATAACTTAGTTCTTTTTTTTAGTATACTAAATTAGTTAGGTGATATTTTTTTTAAAGATAAGTTAGGCGATACTTGAAAGAAAAAAATAGATGATTTGGGAGTTTGAAGTATTTGCATCTGGTAAACTAATGTACAATTAGTAATTAAATCAATCGACAATTAGGTTGAAAGTTTTTTACCCCTTCTACAAAATATTAATATACTATTGGAGATGGTTTGTAGAATATATTTGAATTTAGATTCTAATAGCAAATAGGAGGTTGTCCCATAATCAACTATCACATCCTTTTGATTTTTGTCAGGGTGTTGAACCACACACCTCTCCATTTTATCTACCACCCTATTAAATAAATTTAATTAAATAATCTTAAATTAATAATTGAATAAATAAATTAAATAAACAATTAATTAAATAAATTTAAATATATAATTGAATAAATACATTTAAATAAACAATTAATTACATAAACTTAAATAAATAATTGAATACATACATTTAAATAAAAAATTAATTACATAAACTTAATTTATATAAATTGATTAAATAAATTTAACTAAATAATTAATTAAATAAACTTAATTTAATAATTAAATATATAAATTTAAATAAACAATTAATTAAATATATTTAAATAAATAATTGAATAAATATATTTCAATAAACACTTGAATTAAATAGACTTAAATTAAATAAATTGAAATATACCTCTCATTCCCATAGCCTCTGAGTCACGTGGTGTTCATACTGTGTCAACACATGTCTCACTATCGGTCCTCCAAGGAATCCAGCATGTGCAGCAGCATCATCAGCATGTTCCATCTGAGGCTCAGGGACATCCTCCTCCAACAGAGGCTCAGAGACATCCTCCTCCATTTGAGACTCAGGGACGTCCTCCTCCATATGAGGCTCAGGGACATCCTCATTTGAGGCTCAGGGACATCCTCCTCCACATGTGCATGTGCAGTAGACTCGACGACATCATCATGGATGTCTTGTCTTCGACGACGTTGTCTAATTGGACGATTTGCTTTGTTTCATCGTCTATTTGATGTTGTTGGTGGAATTCTCTCTGCACCATCACCTCTATCACCACCTATAATGTTGCGAATAATTTGACCAAACGCACCTCTCATCCTAGGCACTGCAACATATCAATATATAAATATTAAAAAAAGTTATAAACAATAAAAAAATAATGTAATAAAAGGAAACAACAAAACATTTCGAAACTTTGCTGCATTTCATAACTTTCGAAATGCATTTCGAATCTTTCAACCTCAATTTCAAAACTTTAATACTTTCGAGCTCCATTTCGAAAGTTTCATTTCCTTCAACCTCACTATTTCGAAACTTTCTAAATCAAAGAAACTTTCGAAAGTTTCATTGTTTCAAAGCTTTCAAAAATTTCGAGGCATGCATTTTGAACATTTCACATTGATGCAAAGTTTCGAATGTTTTGGTTTCGAAGCTTCCAAAATTTTCGAGACATGCATTTCGAAGATTTCACACAGATGCAAAGTTTCGAATGTTCTGGTTTTATGCATTTCGAATATTTGAAATATTCGAAAGTTTACTTACTTTTGAGATTTGAAACTTTCAAATTTTCGAGGGATGGGTTAGATCAGATTCAGATATTTGAAACTTTCGAATGACTTGGGTGAAAAATGAAAGTAAATTTTTTTTTAGATTTTTATAGATGAAATTGAGAGTAAAATGGTCTTTTATTCGTGACTGGGGTGGCAGGTGAAATGGGAGAGGTTGCGTGGTACCAAACCCTTTTTGCTATTGTTGTTGTAACGGTGTTGTTCTGTATTTCTAATTTTTAATCCATCTTAGAATATTTTTGCTTCATTTTGAATCTATATGACTAAAATAACTAGGTTGGAGACGGATTATTCGATAGCAAATAAGATCATAATTAACTATTGATATAATAAGCTCATAACTAACGATTGATAGTAAATAAGTTAGGTGACTCTAAAAAAATTAGATGATTGAATTCGAAGCATCTGCATTTGATAAATTAATGTACAATTAATGATTAAATCAATTGATAAATATAAAATAATATATTTATATAAAAAATATAAGTTTAGTTTTGATGGTTTAAGTGGAAAGGATAAATATGAGAGATAAAAAAAAAAAAAAAGTAATTTTTCCACTCTATATTTTTAAAAGTCTCTATAATATATATTTGAATAAGTGAATTAATTTTTTTTTATCAAAAAAATACATCTAAATTCGCAGATTAAAAATAATATTTGATCGCAGATTAAAAATAATATTTGAGTAAGAGAAGAAGTTTTTTTTTACATGTATAACCTCTTTTTTTTAAAAAAAAAAATATCCACATATTGAAATTTATATATTAAAATATTTCATTTTTTTTACATTATAGAGATTGTATCTCCACACTGTAATTATCTAAAGATTTTTTTTTCGAGATTATATCTTTGAGATGTGACCATCTATAACATTCTACTCTAAAAAAATTTAAGGTTTAACTGCAGATTTGATCCCCCTATTTTAGCTGAATCACGAAAGTAATTTCTCCATTTTGTTTCTCTCTAGTTTTGATCCCAAAACAGATTTTTGGTCCAAAACTTGATGAAATTTCATTTTTTTTAAAGTCGTTCTACACCATTTATAATCATAGATTTCATATACAATTGTTGCATATGAGAACTTGAGGCATTGTGTGACTTAAATAAATGCAAAAAAACTGAAATTTCATTAAATTCTAGATGAAAATTCTATTTGGGGGACCAAAACTGTAGAGAAACAAAATGAGAGGACTACTTTTGCGATTCAGCTAAAATAGGGAGACCAAATCTATAATTAAACCAAAATTTAAAAAAAAAATGTAAATGGTTGCATCCCAAAATGCGACCTCATAGTCCTACTACATAAAAAAAATATTTTATTTGGTCACATGTCAGATGCAATTTCCTCAAGGTTTAAAAAAGTTAAAAAAATTTAATATATAAATTTTATGGAGAATTAAAAAAAAAATCATAAAAAAATAAAAAATAAAAACGAAAAGAATCTTAAAAAATAAGTTATTATAAATTCAAGGAGACAGGATGGAGGTGAGGATAAGGAATGCCATTTCAATTGAACTGTGTCAACTGACAAAATTGATATCTACACCACCATATTTTGAAACTCTCACCCCTATTTCATTTATTTTGTCAAAGTACCCCTACTCCTGACCCACATACCTGTGTTGTATGTGTGAATGAGAGAGTTGAGACCCCTCAAACATTTCTCAAGCATCCACTTGCTCCAATGAATTGCCTATTTTTTATTTATTAAATTGTACAACTATTTGTTAATTTAAAATAAAAGGGGAAAACGCTTGGTGTGTTGGAATTTCATTCTTCACCCATGTGCTTCATATGCTTATATTTAAGGTATAAAATGAAATTAAATAATGGTGGCCACTGAAAATGCAAGGTCTATTTTTTATTGGATTTAAAGGGACTTGTTTCTTAAATAAAGAGGGAAAATAAGTGAGATAGGAATTCCCTATCTGAAATGACATCTTCAATCAATTTCACATACACTCTAAAAGGAAAGGAATATAATTACATTAATTACCTTTAAGGCTGGTGCTAGATACACCATTAGCATTTTTATTTATAAATAGTACTTTCATTATCTAGGTAGAAATAGTTAAGTTCTTTTCCTAACAAAAAAATAACAAGTTTGAAGTTTTGTATACTTTTTTAAGAAAACAGAAGAGCCTTATAGAGCAAAGAAGGAGCTTCAACTCATTGATATCATCAAATTCTTTTTTATTGTTTTAACTTTAGAATGGGATGAAACAATGAAAATGATACATACACAAATTGTTGGATGATAAGCAGGAGATGAATCATACATAATTCATAAAATAAGCTTATACTAGCACAAGAAGGAAAAAAATATTGTATTGTGTGGAAGATGAATCAGCTAACAGTTTATGGAACCTAGATGAACATTCCAATGATAATAATATCATGTATCTTTTACAGATTCTGAGAAATCAAAACACTGAAGATGAGATAACTAAAAGATACCAGCCAAGATTGGCAACAATGGTCCAATTCTACTAGCCCAAATTAAGAGGGGAAAAAAATAACAAAAGAAAATAAAAAGGGTAGGTCTTCTTCTTTTTGTGTATTACTCTCTGTCATGAAAGAGAGTAAATCCCTATAACCTGATTACAAGTCTGAAAATCCCAAAGAAAGAAAACCTATATTTCACACTCAACCAACCCTTATAGTAAATTCCTTGTAAAGTTTGTGTATTTGCAAGTTATTCAACACAGCCAAACCAATTGGCTCTAACTGAAATTTTAGAAGCATCGAAAGTATTTCAAAACAAGAAGATTTATGCTTTTCATATTCATTCATCTTCTCCGTCAGACATACCTCATCAAAACAAGCATTTTCCGTGACATAATCTTCCTAGGCAGCAATTCCTGAAGTAAGACATGTTCAAAAAACACATTAGTAAATGCAAGCTTTGTATCACCGAACTTTTCTGATTCAAGTAAAAGAACATATAATTAAGCATCCAAAATAATCATATGGAAATGATGGAGAGGTAACACAAAGTCAGTTACAATTTGAATTCTAGACTTTCATAATATGTTGTCTTTCATTTCATTTATAGATTGCAATCTGAAGCACATGCTCAGACACACAATTGAACTGCAACTCAAATTATAACAATAGCATGACCTAATTAAATTAGTTAATTCACTAGTAACTCGTGTATCCGCACTTCGCACAAACTGGTATTGTTGACAAGACTCTAAGGGACGCTACAACAATCAGTAATATGAATATAAAACAAAAATATGAAACTTTTATCATAATATTAACATCATGTTTTGAGCCTTATTCGAGTATAAAATCTAAACATGAATCAACTTAGCTATGGCAAGGTGAGTATGAAACCTTAAACAATGAAGAACTTCTTTATTTTAAAATGATAATAAAAAGAAAAGCGTTCTACCTCTGTTTGATTGTCTATTAGCAACAGCATAAGCCCCAATGTGACCACCACCAGAGCTTTTGCGCATTAAATCTGAAACAGCATTTTCAAGGCCAAAACTAAGAGAACCAGAATCCTCAAGTTCTGAAGTTGTCGATCTCCAAGTATGGTCTTGATAAAATGGCCCAGCTTCATAAGAATTTTTGTATGCTTCACCGTAACCGCCATTTGAAAAAGCAAACGATGAATCTGATTCAACAATGCTCTCACTGTTTTTTCCATAACCTACTGCTTTTGACCCTAAAATCATATCTCCAAGCCTATAATTAAGACTGCTCTTACCATATCCAGAGCCAATAGTTCCAGCTTGATTAGTACCAACAGAGGTACTCCAAAGGGATCCAATATTACCAAAAGAATCCATTGAATTTTCACTTCCATAACCAACAAAAGCATCAGAGCTTGCATGGTTATTAGCATAGTTAAGATTCCCATTACCCCACAAACTCTGACTTGTGGAATTTATGGCTGAATTGTTGCCAACATTTGAACCAGGATACCCCATGGGATTATTGTACCTGCTCGGACTTGCACTGTATGGAGAGCTCAATGCCCGTCCCATGACAAAGTTAGACGTAAAGTTATCATTTTCATTTTGGCTCAATGGTGGCTCAAAGTTGAGTCCTGTCCCATAACTAGGACTGAAAAGAGTATATCCACTACGGCCAACATTAGCAGGACTCATTCTACCGTCTATTCTAAAGCCGTGTCCTCCAATGAGACTTGGATTATATCCCTGAGTGAAACCATTAGAAAAACTACTAACTCTACTCAAACCGATACCGTAACTAAATCCACCTAGCTGGCCTCTACTTGGACCTGGAGATAATTCCTTTGGGACAGCCCTCTTAACCTCAACCATTTTACCATTAAGTTCGTGGAAAGTTTTGTGCAGCACTCTCTCAACTGCTTCCTCAGAATCATATGTGATGAATCCAAAACCCCGTGGCCGTTGAGTGTTATGGTCGTACATTACAACAACATCAGTAATTGTTCCAAATTGATCAAAGTAACTCTTAAAATCACTCTCAGTAACTGTGGATGCTAGACCTCCAACAAATATCTTCTTCGTGCGTATAGGAGCAGGACCAGGTGACCCGTGACTGCTGCTGTTGCTTCTACTAAACACATTCTGATCATCTCTAGGAACAGCTTTTTTTGCTTCAACCTGCATGTGAAATACATGACAATAAAGCTCAATTAACAATATAATAGACGGAATCATAATTAAGCAGGGCACTAATACAAATCATAGACTATAAGAGACAGAGAGAGATCACTGATCAGGAGTTGGAGTTAAAAGATTGTATTAGACTATTAGGAATTGAGACTCACTAACAACTTAGACTATTAGAGAATTGAGACTCAAATTATACGGTCTTTTCAAGTTTCTTCTTATTTATCCCTACTCCTCATGAAGAAGCTAACAGACTACTTCAGTTTTACTTGTTAGTATTGAGCTTTCAATCGATAAAGAAGAAAAAGGAAAGGAAAAACTTGAAATGACTTTGCTATCTGTTTTCATCAAATATATTATTTTCACTATGTTTCACTAAAGCTTCTCACAAAATGATTCAACAGCTCCAATATAAGGTTACCCTTTTGATTAGGAATCACATGGAAAGTATATCTTCACAGAAAATTTTAATGTAGCAGTTAGCTTACAGAAACAGAATAACATGAACAATACTCAACCCCTTCCCTAATCCAAATGCTTCTTTTTGCACACATTTTCCAATACAAATATTAATTTAGTGGATCAGAATTTTTCACTGCACTGGTTTATTTAATTATGATATTCATCAAGTGATGCATATTGCCTTAACATCTGAAGCATCAATTACATGTCTCATACATTTTTGTCTAGCCATTGTTATCATGCCAACTACCCTTTAAATATTGCTTCAACAATTGAAGAAGACCTTTAAACTACCATCACCATGAACATGTCATATTAAATCTCTCATTCACATATTTAATGGTCAATTGTATCTTGCAAGAAAATCAAAGCTTCAAAATCTAATCAAAATTCTTTGCAAACCAATATTTTATTTGTAATTTTCACCACAACCTCTTATTCTAAACTGGAGTTGCATCATAACACAGCAAAATGCATCTGAATCTTCTACTGAAATAATAAACTCACTTTCATGATTTCATCAATCTTTTCTGTTAAGGGAACAATGAATCATAATTTCACAAATCACTCAGTCGCAAAAAGACAGTGACAATTTAGCACAGATACTCTAAAGTAATAATATAAATAAATTAACAGAGATGAACAAACTCACAGTTCTACCATCTATGACATGTTTTTCCATAACAACTTGTTCAGCAACAGAAGGATCGGCAAAAACAACAAATCCAAAACCACGGGCACGCCCCGTGGTGCGATCTTTCATAATCACAGCTTCGACTACATCTCCAAAACTCTGAAAATATTGTCTGAGTCTGTCTTCATTTGTGTCCCAGGAAATCCCGCCGATGAATAGCTTTCCAGGGTCCATTTCCACCCTGCACTTTCACATACTCCAATCAATTCTATATCTTCTAACCATAATTTACATCCACAAAAATAAAGTCATAAAAAAATGCATAATTCTTCTCCAATAACCATTCAAACAATCCAATAACAAAAGTAGAAAGAGCAAAGGAAAATAAATAAATAAAACAAATCGGATCCAAATTCAAATTAGTGACTCATATCATACTCATACAATACAATCTCGATACAAACAAAAAACATTGTATCCATGTCCTATATGTCTAGACAACATTAAATTCAACGAAAAAACAATCATCAAACAAAAGACATGATAATGCTGATTGAACAACAGAGGAATAAAATTAAAACATGCATAAAACTAAATCTATGTTTTCAGACAACTTTACAGAAACCGATGATGTTGTCTATGTAAGATAAAAATAATCATCATAAGATAGAACAAACAAACAATTGTAGTGAATTGGGGTGTTTCGATGGATCCTTAATAGATCAACCCAGAATGAAAAATCGATAAAAGCATAAAACTTGAAGATGTTTGAGAGAAAAGTTTACCAAATGAAGACAACCCAGATGAGAAATTGATGAAATCTAAGATCTGAGAGAAAGCATAACAAGGAGAGAGGGCGAGAGGCCCTCTATTTTTTTTTTTTTTTTTAATTCTTTTGCTCTTGCAAACAATTACCGTTGATTGAAGCAGATAAATATATATATAATGAATTGAATGAATGAATGAAAGTTGTGTGTATCACACAGAGAAAGAGATATGAATGAGCAAAAAAGGAATTTGTATCACATTATATATATAAATTTTTATTTATTTTTTTTTAAAATTTATTATTTATTTATTGAGAGAGAGAAAGAGGTATCTCATCTATATATCTATCCTCTTGTGCAAGAAAAACCAAAGGATAGAAGATGGTGACTTCCCATTAGCCATTGCTCAAGTTTTTTATTTTAGAGGGAAAAAATATTGGAAAAATTGTTTTATTCTTTTCTTTTAAATAAAATATTGATGATAGTGTTGCACACCCTATTTCTTTCTGATTTTATGGAGAATTAAATTTTATTTTAATAAAACAAATAAATAATAATAATAATAATAATAATAATAATTTTTAGACATTGTGCGGAGCTTCTCACTCCATGTCCAAATAAATTTATGCGCTCAATATTTTGGTTTCACATTCACAAGTCAATAATTAATTTTTTTAATGTATAAGATTTATTTAAAAAATATTGACATTTTTAACAAATGTAGTTCCCTTTATATTTAATATTGACTAGATATTTAATTTATATCCACATGCTTCAAGTAGTATATTACTTCCTTGGTTCTAAAACTTTGGTGGTTTAAGATTTTGCACTTCAATTTAAAAAGTAATAATTATAATAAAGTTACATTAAAACTAAAATAATAATAATAAAGTTACACTAACTAAAATATCCTTCATATTTGATTTTTATCAATAATAATTATTTTATTATTTACTATTAATTTCAACTATTCTAGTCAATCATTTAATGATAGCTGTCATTTTAATTTCGATACAAATTTTATTGTAACTACTAATAAAATTATGTAATTAAAGTATGAAGTATTTCAACTTTCAAGAACACAGTGAAAATTAAATAATAAGTATACCTTAATATTGTAAAATAAATAGCAAAAATAATTCCGTAATAAAGTGAGCGTTTATAGCTCCCTTTTTAATGTGGCAAAACGTTGCTAATATGAGGTAGTTTTTGAGTTGGAAAGAAATAGAGAATTTGCAGCATTGCTTGAGGTCAAAGAAAGCAAAAGTTAGATGAAATAGACGATGGTGATGATAATGTGATGTAATATGATGAAGAAGTAGATCATGGTAAATTGGACTATTTTGGGAATTGCCATTAATTTTGAGGTGAACCGGCAAAATCAAGCAACAAGTTGGAATGGGCACAAATATTAATATAAAAATATAATATACGAGTGGTTGCTGTACAACAACACCTTTCTATCAACTTTCAATTTAAAAAATAATTAAAAATAAAGTAGGAGTTATGTTATGTGCTAATGACAGAAGGGATTGCTTGTGCAACCACTCATCCGAAGAATAACACAGGTAGAATAGAAAGAAAAAATAAATACATTTGTGTATAATGCATGTGCATAATCTTATTGCTTTATTTCCTCATTTCACAAAAATTATATCTTTAAGTCAAAATTAATAATAATATCTTATTGCTTCATTTAAAAAAAAATGTTTTTTGAGGAGAATAAAAAAAATCTTATTGCTTTGTGAATTGATGACCACACCTAGCCTCTTGCTCCTTTATGATCCGTTTCATATTTTATTTGTATTCTCCTTTTTCTTCATTGGCCATATAGTAGTTTATTTGCTTCTGTACTATTAATAATAAGGTTTGATTTAATAGTATACTTAAAAATAAGGCTGTAAAATAAAAATGGGCTGGTCCGATTTGGTTCAAGTGGGTCAAATCAATACGGCCCGACCCATTTGTTATGCACCGTTAATATTTAAGTGGTGGATATTCATTCTACTCTATGTATTTATTTATCCGCTCTCCAATACATTACTAAAAATTATGATTCAGGAGTGTATTATATATACTATGATATTTAGTAATTCTAAGTTTTTTAGGTTTTTAAGTGAAAATTGGATTAAATTCATAAGTTTGGACAATGAGAAAAGAAAGAAAATAAATAAATTATCATATTCATTTTTCAAAAAAAAAAAAATTTAAATATTTTTTTTTAAAATAGGTCAATTCGAATTCCAAATCAATCTAACTATATTCTTAAACTAAAATATAAATAAAAAAAAATAACTTTTAACTTTTTTTACCACCACCCTACACTGTACTGAAACTAACTATATAATATTTTCATAATTAATTAAAATATAACGTGTGTGTGTGGAATTTTAAGTGCTAATTTTTTTACCCAAATGGGCAATTAAGGGAGGAGATGGTGGAGTTGCAGAAAAAACAACCATATTAATTTTTTTTATAAGAAAAAAACAAGCATATTAATATTCGTAATCATAAGGTGCAAAAATAGTTGGTAAGGGAAGATAAAATTCTACTTTGACTCTATCTTGTATTTTCTTATATAATTTTGTCGTAGGCTTTTTTAATGTTGTAACCGTTGTGTTGTTCCCAAATATATAGAAAAGTAGTTATATTTGGTTCCACAAAAGTATAGAGGATATAAAGGATAGTATACTAGTGGCATGAAAGACAAGTAATCCTTTTGCCTAACGTGTTTGGATGAGGAAGGTGAACAAAGTTGGTTCTATATGGTGATTGGTGAACCGTGAAAGATGCAATATATTTTCCCTATAGTTGTTATAATCTTAATCTACACCCTTCATCACCACAATGTGACAAAGAGGTTCCTTTCAGGGTTGTAATTTATTTTTTCATATAAAGATTTTGGTATAATTGAAATTTCCACGTGCCAGGTAATAATGGTGGATAGGGTCAAATAATGTCTTATTGTTCCATTTAGCTTTGTGATAAGATCGGTGCTAAGTCTAGCCATATGAATGTTTAACCAAATTAAATAGTAATGACTAAAATCGTAGTTAGAGATGTATTATATAATATATGATAAATTATTGGAAACAGCCATAAGCCAACTATGATGACAATGTGTCCCATTATCTCCTATGCAAAAGTTGGAGATAACATTGTGCATATCAAAACGATTAATGTTAAGAAAACAAATCTGATCCGTTTTAATTATTTTGGTATATTTTTCCCCCTTCATTCGGTTCTATTAAACAAAAATAATGAGCTAGTTGTGTACTGTATAGTCTATAAAAGGTGGTACTGATCATGGTATATAACCTAACTGTTTGTGCCCACAATTGAAACCTTCAATTGTAATAAAAAAAAAAGTGATTAGAAATGGAACTCGAAGTTGTAGCAATCATGCATAGCACACACAATAGACTAATAGAACACAAGACATCATCTTAAAAATAAGTGGAAGAAAATGAATTTGTGAAAGAAATGATTCCACCTTAATTGATTTTTTTATTATAAAATAATAAATATATAAATAAAAATAATAATTTATACTATGACTTAAATTTTAAAGTTAATGTATAATATTTTTTATATCTCAATTCGTAAACATAGATACATCATATATTAAACAAGAATTTAAATTTAAATATTTTTATTTTTTTATATTTAAAACGTGTGAGTCTAAATAATCATTTATCTATGAAAAAAAAAAACTTATGTATTTACGTGATATTTTCAATTTTAATACATTTTATATTTGAATCAAATTAGTGGGAGTGACAAATCCAAAGCCTCCTAAAAATGTATGACTCTATATAAAATGGAATGTTTATTTAATTTGATGCTAAATTGAGGAATGAATGCTCTAATACATCAATGGTAGTGTACCCAAAATTTTCCCTCCAAACGAAAACCCTCAGAAAACAGCACGACATAAAATGCCAAATTACTACTCCTAAATAAAAAAAAGTGGATAATTGCAAAACCCTTGTTCCATAAACCCTTCTTTCTTCCTTCCTTCCTACAATCCATTTCTACTCATACAATGAAATCAATTCTAAACCCAAAGTTTTCATCTTTCTCTCCCAATTTCCCTAAACTCTCTTCTTTCTCTCACTTTTCATGTCCTCGTCAATTCACCATCCTTTTCCGCAACAACCCATCTCGATTTTCAAACCCTCTTTGCCTCAACCCAACCACTAAACCCTTCAATTCATCCTCTAACTTCACTTCACCATCTCAAAATCGTAACTTGCAAGCGTCGGCATCTATATCGGGTGAAGTTCACGTCATAGTGGGCCCCATGTTCGCCGGAAAAACCTCCTCTCTTATCCGCCGGATTCAATCCGAGTCTGACAGTGGCAGGTCAAACCCTCTCCTCAAAAATACTTTTTATTTTATTTTCATTTGTTTATCATCAAGTGTGCAATTTTCTATTTTCTCCGCTTTAATAATTCATTGTTGAACAGTTAAGGAGAATAATGTGTGCAAATTAGTAATTTTTACTACAATTTTTTTTTTTTACTATAGTGTGCAAATTAGTAGTTTTTAACATACTTGACTTCAGTTTAAAAACATACCTGTAGAAGGTTACTTTTTCGGGTGTAACTAGCAAAAATTGTTTTTACTATTGTAAAATTAAAAGCATTGATGTTCCAAATCGTTGTGTGTTTTGTACTTCTAAGTCTGTTTGGATGGACTTATTTGAGCTTCCATTGGTAAGCATTTGTGAGATCATTTAAGAGAGCTTATTCAAACAGCTTCCACTAACTCTTTAAGATAGTTTATATGAAAGCAGTTTGACTTTATTTTATGAAGTGTTTAATTAAACTGTTTACGCAAACAAAGCCTTAAATATGAATGAAAGAAACTTTTGCTTTGGAATGCTGTTGTTAGTTGTAAACTTGTAATCATCACTGGTAAGATATTCTCAGCTTTCAGGTCAAGTCTTGTTGCAGAAAATACTCCGAATTTGGATAAGGTTTTGCAAGGTCTGTGTATATCTGGAAGGTTGGCAGAGGCAATTAGGCTCTTGTACTGCAGTGGGTTTCCGGTGCATCCGAGAACCTATTCTTTGATGCTGCAGGAATGTATATTCTGGAAACAGGATAAGAGGGGGAGAAGAATTCATGCTCACATGATTGTTATTGGATATGTTCCCAATGAATATTTAAAGACCAAATTGTTGATATTATATGCAAAATCAGGATGTCTAGAAACTGCTCAGTTTCTATTTAATAACTTGGTGGAGAAGGGCTTGTTTGCATGGAATGCAATCATAGCTGGCTATGTTCAAAAGGGCCTTGAAGAAGTTGGATTGGAAACTTTTTGTAGGATGAGACAGGCTGGTTTGAGACCTGATCAGTATACCTTTGCATCAGTTATTAGAGCCTGTGCAACTTTGGCGTTATTAGAACCCGGGAGGCAAGTGCATGGTGTAATGTTGAAGTGTCAAATTGGGGACAATGTTGTAGTCAACAGTGCATTAATAGACATGTATTTTAAATGCAGTTGTATTTGTGATGGGCGCATGCTTTTCAATAAATGTTTGACTAGAAATATCATAACTTGGACTACTCTGATATCTGGGTATGGTCAACATGGAAGAGTCGTGGAGGTTTTAGATTCTTTTCATAGAATGATATCTGAATCTTTTAGACCGAATTATGTTACTTTTCTTGCAGTTTTGGTTGCTTGTAGCCATGCAGGTTTGATTGATGAAGGGCATAAATATTTTCAATCAATGATAAGAGAGTATGAAATGGTTCCTCAAGCTAAACACTATGCAGCAATGGTTGACCTTTTAGGGCGTTCTGGGAAGTTAAAAGAGGCTTATGAATTTGTTCTAAAGTCACCTTATAAAGAGCACTCAGTGATATGGGGTGCCTTGCTTGGGGCTTGTAAGATTCATGGTGACTTAGAGTTGTTAAAAATTGCATCAAAGAAGTATTTTGAATTTGAACAAGTAAATGCCGGAAAGTATGTTGTGTTGGCAAATGCTTATGCCTCCTCTGGTTTGTGGGATAATGTTGAGGAGGTTAGGGCTTCATTGAGGGAGTCAGGGATGGCCAAGGAGCCTGGTTATAGCAGGATTGAGGTGCAAAAGGAGGTTTGTTTCTTCTTAACAGGTGATAAATATCATCAACAAACTGATGAGATTTATCAGGTAATTAGAGATATTACATCTATATTAAAGGATGCAGGCTATATTCCTGACTTAAGTAGAAACTGATAAATGCGTAACTTATGCCGCAGAAAACAAGGGATATAAATTTCTGCTGATTAAAGTTTTGGTTGAGACAATTTGCGATGTCCTTGATGAGTTATACACAATTTCTTTAGGATTCAAACATGTTCCCGTTTGCAAGGAAAGCTGCTGAGTTGTAGGTTGTAGATTTGCAACAGGACACTGAAACACATGGAACAAGACATTGTGGTGTCCTAGTATGTACATTATTCAGCTCCTTGGGAATAAGGTTCCTTCTATGCTCCACAATTTTAATTATTAGGTCAGCCATACACTTCCAAGTTTCTGCATTTGGCAAGCTATTTGGTGGTAGCCAACTAGTATCTTTTTTCTTTCTTCCACAGAACCTGTGAAGAGAGTTCACAAAAGGAACTAGAGTTTGTAAGTAAAACAGTTAGTTTAATCAATTGCTTTAATTTTCACGTTTGAAGTGAATTCCTAGGTGTCCTGCAGGTTTTGTGACACTCTTAGATTAATTTCTTCATCCTCTTAGAGGATCTCATTAAGATTTCTTTCTCTGAACATATTGATTTTTTAAATCAATATTATTGATTTGACAAGATGCAGGATTGGTGGATTCAGGGACAAATCAGTTTCATAGACTCACAATTTCACATATGCATGCATGTCAGTGCTTTTTGACTTTCTAGTCGGTGTATGCTAATGACTCTAAATGTTTGAGTTAATTTATAATTTATAGTTCATTAGAAATAATTTATTTTACTTTTGTACTTTTATTAACATCTAAAGCTGATTTAATTTTGGCAATACCCTGAAGTAAATTATTGGCCGTCTACCAAGGAGTAATGAAATATAGGTATTCACACACAACATGCCCATGACAAATGTAATGAAATGTTTGCATACTTAATAAAAAATCTAACCTACAATTTTTTAATAATACATTTCTTTGCTTTGCTAATTTGCTCCACAAACGGACATATCATCCCTGGATGGTAATAATTTCATGATCTATGTGGATGTATTATGTTGCTGTGGTTACTTTGTGGATGTGTAAGAAGTCCCTAGTTTTGGTTTATTATTTAGGAAAGTCACAATGTGGTTTGGTAATAGCCTTATTTTTGAGGTATATGATTTAACATTTCATGTTTCTTTGATGCAGAAATGTGGCAATAGTTAAATCAAGCAAGGACACTAGATATGGATTAGATTCAATTGTTACACATGATGGTGCAAAATTACCATGTTGGGCACTTTCAAACTTGTCATCATTCAAGCAGAAGTTTGGAGTTGATGCTTATGAGAAGGTATGTATCATGCTTTGAAGTATTGCAATATGTACCTATATGATTGGTTTGTGTAAGGCATGGCTGTTGATGATTTTGCTCTTCCCCCTTCCCCTTCCAAGCCTTACTAGTTTGCTGCATGCATTTTGTTTGACTCTCACAAGTGATAGATGTTGACAGCTGGACGTGATTGGCATCGACGAAGCTCAATTCTTTGAAGACCTTTATGATTTCTGCCGCGAAGCTGCTGATCATGATGGAAAAACTGTAATAGTTGCAGGACTAGACGGTGACTATTTGAGGTATTATTACTTAAACTTGCAAGTTGATATTCAGCCTCGACGGACAAACGATACACCAAAACCCTCCAAAAAGTGACTTAAATTCTTCCTTCCATGCCATACAAATTGTCGGATTTGATAATGGTCATGGTTATAAGTCCCTGTAGGAAAAAAATGGACACCATAACATCCAGAATTCATTCATGTATTTACTGGCCGTGTTTTCACATCATCATCTGATAGTGTTTCTGCATTCACTGACAGGAAGAGGTTTGGTTCTGTCCTTGATATAATTCCTCTTGCCGATTCTATAACCAAGTTAACTGCTCTATGTGAAATATGTGGGAAGAATGCTTCGTTTACCCTGAGGAAGACACAAGATACAGAGGTTGAGTTGATCGGTGGAGTTGACGTCTACATGCCAGTGTGTCGGCAGCACTATGTCAATGGACAGGTAGCCATTGAAGCGGCAAGAAATGTCCTGGAATCTAAGAAGGAGGTTGAATGCAGCTCACATATATAAATACGCTTTTCTTAGGAGCTGCATGCGTTGGTTTCTGCCTCTTGAACTTGGTGTTTAGATATGGTTTGCCAAGTCCTGCTAATTATAAGGAAATGTAGATTAGAATCTTATCTAAACTGACCATGTCAATGTAATTTTGATGTTTTTATTCTAAATCAAAAGCTGTTATTGATTAAACTAGCTTCATCTGATGAATGTGGATTTAAAAGATTTCAGAGAAGAAAGGGGCCCAGCTTTTAGGAGTACTTATGTATCATTTGTATTCTTTTAGAATGAAACATATATGTTGTGTTATAGATTGTGTGCAACTTTTTTTTTGAACAATATTTATGTACTAGCGTAAACATGTCAGTCATTTAATTGAATAAAAAAAAAAAAACATGTCAGTCATGTAAATGAATAAAAAAATAAATAAACATGTCAGTCATTTAAATGACTTAATAAAAATAAAAAAAATTATTGCAAAAAAAAAATAAAAATGTCAGTCATTTAAATAAAAATAAATTATATTGCTTTCATTGAGAGTTGAACTCAAGACCTCCCGCTTACTAAACGGGTGCTCTAACCAACTGAGCTATGAAAGCTTTTTGATTATTTATTAGAGATTATTTTGATAATCTTAAACATAGTAGTTGGAGGAATTTGTGTCTTTTAATCATATTACACATGTTTCTTTGACTCAGTACAAAACAGTTAGTCAAAAGTAAAACTGGATAAGTGTGTGCTGATGCCTGATAATGCAATTATTTTGACATAAAAATAAATAAAAACATAACCACTATACTCATATAATTTTTGTGAAGTATACTAATAACGGAACAAAAGATAAAGACCCATAACATTAGTGTAAATTATTTTAAAAAATTATTTGATAGTATAAAACGACATTTCTTTCGTACCCCTAAAAAAATTGGTAATATAGGCGGGGTGGATATCACATTGAATTCACAAGTTCAACTCTTCTTTCTAATAAAATTAATAATTAATTATTAATATTTTTATTTAAAAAAATAATTTGTAATATTGACGGTAACATAAAATTAACTTTAGAGGTTTACTTAACGAAAAGTTAAACATGAAAAATAATGTATCTCAATTGAAAAGATTGACTGGTTTTCTTTACGGTGAACTTTTCATTTGTTAGAATGCAAAATTATTTTTGTTTTAATATATTCACAGAAAATTAAATTAAACAATCAATTTAATTGTAAAAGTCAAGTTTGCAGTAAAAAATTATGAATCATAGCATTGTAAATATTATCTTGCCGCATATTGTATACTTTCAGGTTAAAATCAATTTTATAGACAAAAATAAAATTAATTTTAATTCATCGTAAAGTAAAAAAATAAAACATAGCAATAGAATTTTCACCATTTGGATGAATGATTCACCCCTCTGTATATATTTGAGGTGCGACTTTATCTTGTTTTCTTATTGACAATAACTTTATCATGGTTTTAGTAAAAAGAAAAAAAAATCATCATAGTTGATAACAGGAATTACTAAAAAATGAGCTCTATTAACCTTTTGCATAAAGTTCAACGCCAAGAAGAATATATTCTTTGTAAGAGCTCTAAGAAAATGAAAACATCCTTGGTGTTGGGTGAGGATGTGGTCATAGAGTTTGTTGTCTCCAAGACCTATAAAGACATCCTACTCAACATATATAGTGGATTCACAAGTTTTGTAGAAGAAATCATTCATGATTTAGAAGAAGAGAAAAATCATTAGCAAAATTAAAATAAAATCATTAGCAAAATTTAAATCACGTTTGTTGAAATGCATATTACAGTTATCGCCATATTAGTTTATGTTTTATTTTGCCTAAATAATATTATTTATTACTCATCACCCAAGTCATTATCACTTAAAAATAGCCTCTAAATCTATTAAAAATATAGAAAAGTATTTTGTGTAAATGCTATATAATCTATTGCACTATGATGATCCAACCATCACACTCATTATAATGTGGTTGTTACTGTGTTGGGGTGCAAAACTTTCTGAATTTGTAAATTACACAATAATTACAAATGTTGCAGATATTACCACAAATGTAATATTACAACCGTATTACATAATGTTATTTTTCAAATGAAATGGTACATCTTTATCATTTAAAAAGACCTTTGAAGTTAGGGTGATTTTGTTTTAAATAAACGACCAAATCCTTCAATGCTATAAAAACAAATGAAGATCAAAGGAGGCAATAAACATGTACCATGCCAAACTCACATTTACTCAATAAGAATAAGGCATGGCTGTCATTTATCAAATCAACTGAGAATTGCTACATCACACCCATTCGCCCCCTAAAAATTAATCACAACCCTTTACCTGAATGCTTATGAAATAATTATTTAAGCAAAATCAAAGAGGTACAAGAAAATAAAATCACTTAATCCACACATACAATCTTTTCTATTTTTATATTTCTCTTTTAATTACAAAACTGCCTCCTGCAAAAAATTTTGTAAGCAAACACTAATTTATATAGTCTTGTGATTTAAAAATTTAACTAATCAAAAAACGTTTTCTGAAAAACAAATGTGTCCTAAATTTAACCATGTATAATGTATAAATCTAGTCTTTAATTAGTATGCAACATTTTTTCAATTATCTAATGGTGAACCTCTCACTTTCACCTTAATTAGTGGCCCTAAACCCTAAACTATAAAATTTTCAATTATCAAGTAAATGAATCCCTTCAGAAGACAAATTGTTGTCCTTCTGAATTGCAATCTCTTTGGGAGAAGGAGGAGAATGAATCCCTTCAGCAGACAAATTGCTGTCCTTCTCAATTGCAATCTCTTTGGGAGAAGGAGGAGAATTTATGGATCGAGCAAGGCGCTTCACAGAATTCAAACGCAACGATTTTGCTGCACTACCTGAAATTTTTCAAGAACATATTCAAACTAATAATAATCATAGATGTCAAATATTGCAAAATAAACATTTCTCTTTACCAAAATAACTACTCACCAAAATCACCAACTGATGCATCTTCCTTTGTTTTCAACTCAGCTGCAATCTGATGATGATTACTAGCAGTATCAACCACTGAACCAATAAGGTTTCTTGCAAGATGTCTAATTTGATTTAGCCGCAACCTTGGTGAATTATTTAGCTTATAAGCTAGAGTTTCCATGTTAATTGATGATCCTATTGTTTACATTGCAACATCAGAAGAACAAAAAAGAATCAACATGTGAAATTTAACATAGTAAAAAAAATGAACATCATTGATTATGAATAACAATATATCACCTTCATGAGAAAGATCTGTTCCAATAGCATTAGATAGGACTCTATAGTCTAGTGAAGTTGAAGAAGTAACTCCTTGAAACTCATCACTAGTACTAGCTTCACCTGCACTTGATTCTAAAGCAAGATTGTTTGGAAGAAGAGGAATGAATGGAGCATTAACATTATGAGCATTTGCAGCTCTTTCTCTCCGAAGCTGGTAATTTCTGCGGCGCCGCGCAAGGTGTCTTTCCCTTTGTTCTTCTGTCATTGCTTGTCTCCTCTGTCTGTCACGTACGCGCCTTCTCTCCCTCTCTTGTTCCCTCTGCATTCTCCTCAATTCTGCTCTCTCTGGAGACTCATCCATTCTCACCACCCTCTTTTCTAATTGCACCCCACCTTTTTCTTCTTTTGTCACCTTTTATCATACATAACATATACAACATATTCATATCGTAATCTCAAATCACAGAGTTCAAATTTTATCTGAAACAGTTATAATTAATAATAATTTCCCCTTCCCCAATGTTCATCCTCAACAAATTTGATATCATTATACTCATACTGATAGTGAATTATGTATTATATATCTTCCTAATCACCCAAGCAAAAATTGAAAAATAATTATGAATCAAGATATAATTATATAATATAATATAATCCATGGACATTCATACGATGGCATGCTCATTTACAAGGCGTAACTGCAACGAAAGAAAATATACCAGAGTCATAGCGAATCAAAATCAAGCAAACTACAGATGTAATTAAATTAAAACTAGATCTGTAAATTACAAATGTCAGAAATAAAATAACAAGATGATAATTCGTAAAACTGGGCATTAGATTTTTTTGAAAATTTAATATTATAAAGATTGGGCACAAGATATTTTACCTGTCACTGCAGATTTGAAGAGTGTGAGGAGACAGATAAAATCAATTTGCACTTGTATGTAAAAGGGCATCAAAATGAAATGAAGCATAGGAGGCAAATTATAACAAATGTTATAATTTTATTAATTTTTTATTTTTTTTTTTCGCTTCAGATCTGCATGACAAGGTTTCGTGGACTTCCTTCCTTATGAATCCCAAAATAACCGTTCTATGGACAGTGTCAAATTTTTGAAATTATATAGTATATGGTTCAAAATGCTGATTTTAGTTTTAAATTGTAATCAATATCCCTATTTTATTTTTCGAGAAAATTAAATTGAGTATTGTTTTGTTCAAAATTTAGTACTAGTCAAATTATTTATATTCATTCTTTCCATTACAAGTAACGAATCACAACATCCTTTGCGTTTTTAGATAACAAATTTTTTTAACGTCTTTTTATTTAATGAGCAATGCTACATGGCACCATTCATGGAAAATTGGAACCTCAACTAAATTAATACATTCCTTCAAAAAAAAAAAAAAACTAACTAAATTAATACATGAACGTTTAATGAATAAATACACTTGGCTTTAATTTTGCAATGTCGTTAGTGATGAGCCAGTAACGTTAACTTCTCATATTTTGTATAAATTTGTTACAAGGACAGAAAAGTAACTCTAGTTTTTTTTTTTTTTTTATTAAGAGTGGTACCCAATTATGAAGCTTGTTTTGGTCAGTTAATTAGTTAGGTATAACTACTTATAACTATTTTAGTTAATCAGTTTGTTACTCAAAGTTGTAAATAAATAGTATATAAATCAAGGCAAGGTTGGAAAATAAGTGAGAGATACAAAAATTAGAATGTAATCATAACAATTGTAATCATCTTCATCTCATTATAGTGATCATTTAAGTCAGATTATGTCCCCTAGATGTAGGAGTTAACCTTTGAACTAGATTAACAAGAGTGTGTGTTCATTTTAGCTTTACAAGTTCTAAATTATGCTTAAAACAGATCAATCTTCGTTTCAATCAGAAAACGGAGAAGTTCTTGAAATTGATCTGATCAATCTTTGTTTTTTGTTTCAATTATTTTGCGTTTTTATGGACAAAACAAAGAAGACTTTATTGTAATTTTAGTCCCCCTTTTTAGCTGAATTGCAAAAGTAGTCTTCATTTTGTTTATCTCCAGTTTTGTCCATAAATAAAATTTTGATCTAAAATTTGATGAAATTTCATTTTTTAAAGCTGTATTACACCATTTATGATCATATATTTCAAGTACAATTGTTGCAAATGAGATCTTGAGACATTGTGTGACTTAAATAAATGTAAAAAAAAATGAAATTTCATGAAGTTTTTGACCAAAATTCTACTTGGAGGTACAAAACTGGAGATGAACAAAATGGAGGAACTATTTTCGCGATTCAGCTAAAATAGGGAGACCAAAACTGCAATTAAGCCAACAAAGAACAATCTTAATTTTAATTACTCATTAATCTTTAGTTTCTCACAACAGTTTTGTTTAATTTATTTTTATAATTACCATTTTCCAATTACATTTTATATGGGTTAAATGTTACCTAAAAAAATGGTAATAAAAAATAAAAAGTGTCATTTTTTATTTAGTTTGATATCTTAATTATCAATCCACTATTTGTGTATGTTTAGTTTTTTAATTTAAAATTTTAACATGGCTGAAAACAAGTCTACCATACTATATAACATTATTTTTCGTGAAAACTTTAATTTATTGCAGACTTATACCACAACCTTGAAGTTCATTTTTTTAATAGCTTAAACTTCTACGCACAAAGTTAAAAGAGATTTAAAAGTAAAGATTAAAAAAGAATTAAAGTTCCAAAAGTTACCACTAGAATTTAGTGCAACTAGTTGGTGAATAGCGTATTCTTAACCTCATAAGACTTCAAAAGAGGATACTTTAGTTGAGGTTTCTTTTCCTTTCATTCTAGTATTGACATGTACTACAACTTTAACCTATGAAAGAAAAAAGAAACATATTGTAATATAGTCTCAAATCCTATAGAGAAACTTAGTCGCCAAAGACAAAGAAAATAATAAGAAAAATATATCCATATATTTAATAGACTAATTCAAGTTGAGCTAAACATAAAAAGTCAGACAAGTCTTTGTTTTAGACCGTCCAGTTCACTCTATTCACTCCTACACAACCTATTAATTTAATGATCTCACCTCCATTTTAATATCTAACAAAAATTGCCCATACAAACTCCCTCTCAGGATTTCCTCACCTAACTTTAACTCTCATCTGGTGTTGAACGAAATCAATAACATCTCCAAGCAGAAGAGGCACACATAGCTCTACTCTTCCATGCTAAATAGATAACAACATCTGTATGTTCAAGCCTATAATTTTCATCAAACTCATTCAAGAGACTTCTAACTGAATCAATCACTGATGGACTCAAAGGTAATGGTACAAAACCTGCCATTGAAAATCTTGCCCTCCACTTTCCAAACAGTTCATGTCTTTCAACTCTCTCAGCCCCTTCACAAGCAATCATGTTAACAATATCACGCGCCACGCAGTGTTGTTCTGCGCTAATCCTCTTCTTATCGTTTCTCGGAAGCGCCACGTCAATCGACTCAAACATAGCAGTGTAATAGCTCATTGTCTCAACAAACCTATTGAAAAATGGAGAAGTGTTGGTGTTTGATTCTTGCTCCACAAGAATCACAACCTTAGGTGACAAACTTTTGACCAATCTCAAAAGCCTGTCTCTATGATTCTCAGTGCTCACACTCTCATCAGGCATGTGATGCAAAACAAAAGGAAAATTCACAGCAAGTGCTTCACCATGTTGAACTATCAAATCTTTTTGTTCAACCTCACATCCATACATTGCAACACTATGAAACTCAAATGGAACACCACAGGACTTAGCATAATCTGATAATCTTTTTCCAACAACATCAAGTCCTCCACCTCTAGCATGAAACGACTGAGAATCATCGATACCTGTCACGCGAATAAAAGGAGGTCCGCCCGGTCTACGCGCAAGAGCCTGCATAAGTAACAACCACTGTGTCCCCTGTGCAATTTGGAAGTCAATTATATGAATTCTTGACTCATTTTGCATTGCTTCACAAATGACAACATTGGAAGTCAGGTAAGCAAATTTCCAATAAGGACAAACTTGATACAAAATATGCATATAACTCATTAATTCTTTGCTTGTTGGTACTTCACATTTCAATGCTTTATAAATTACACTCCCTGATGATTCCAACCTTGCTCTTAAACCTTCCAACATATAAGCACCTAACCTTTGAATTGGTAAACCACAAACTGATACCATTTTTCCCAACACATTGTCCATGAAGGCTAATGCTGTTTGAAAATCACCATCAGAAACAGCTTGTGCACATTTAATTAAAACATCTTTCAAGTCTAACTTTGGAATCATTTCTTCAATTTGAGACCAATTATATTCACCTTGTTGGTGACTACTACTACCTTTTGAGCAGCATTGAGAACTGTCAACAATATCTGACTCAGGACCTAACAATGATATCTCCAATTTCTTAAGCTTGTGCTTCAATTCATAGTTATCATTATCAGTAGAGTGAACACTTATTGGTGATCCATTGGTGTTGTTAGAGGAATGAGACTGAGAAACTTGTGGAGACAAAAAAGGGTTACTCCTATTGTTGGATGATGATGATACACTAGCACTTGAAGGTGAATCAAAATCTATGAAACCTTGAGATGATTCCAAGGTATAGAATTGATCCCTTTTGGATGTTTCATAAGAAACATTATTTGTTCCTTGACTGCTACTATCATTGAATGAATAGCTTTGTTTTTGTGATAATTTGTAATGAGTGTATGAATCAATAATTTCTTGCACTGGTTTGTGCTGTTGGTATATATGAATACCAGCTGAATTTGATTTTTTTTGAGATGTTTGCATCTAAAATTAAGTTATTTTTTTACTCAGCATAGAGAAAGTGATTATCACAATAATGAGTAATAATCAAACTTAGTAAAATATGCTTCCCAACTGTTTCAGGTCACTCTTTTATTAAATGCATAGAGCTCAATATTACTGTTTTGTTGAATTCTCAGTCCTTATTTTGATACTAAGCTTTAAATGTCAGCAACAGCTACTAAAGAGCCAAAACCTACATGCATAATAATAAAATAGTATTAAACATTAATGTAGCTTCAATGCTGGTTAAGATAAATATTAATAAAGATAATAAGAAATTTCAAACTAGGAAATTAATTAGATGACAATCTATACAAAAAACTTAGGTCACTAGCAGGTTTCATATAAAAGTTTTTAGATAAAAATTAAATTAAATAATGTTAGGATCCACCAGCACTAACCCTTATTAAAGGCTGAATTTGAACATTAAAAATGAGAGGGAGTACAATGAGGAACCCGGATTCCCTGTAGTTGGGATTCCTTGCATTTTTGCAATCTGGATATAGTAGTTATTCGATCGAAATCGAATAGTTTAAATTTCAGCATTATATTTTTATTTATAAAACAAAAATTAACATCTATATTTTTTTTAGTCAAGGACTCAATGAATGTGACTAACAAAGTAAGATTGGATTTAAATGCTCTTTTTGTCTCTTTAGACTCAAATAACAACATAAGGATAAGTTAGTTTGTGATGTTACAACATTTACAGGGAATAATAGTTACAACATTTACACAATTTATTTAGCGTGTATTTGGTTGAACATTAATTAGTTAAGTGACGACGATGTTAGCCATGGTAGTGTAGAAATAGTACCGCGGCAACATAAATTAATTTGTTGGTATTTTTTGCTTGTGTATTAAAAAGTGTAGTCCATTCTAAAATAAAATGGATTCTTTGTAATCAAAGGGGTGACTATAAAGATATCTTGAATATTAATAAGTAGTCGAAAGAGTAACTATAAAGAGATCTTGAACACAAATAACAATTTAATCAAGACAAAAGAAAGATGAATGAAAAGAGCATATAGATGCACACTTCAATGAAGATTCTTTCTTATTCAGAAAGGTAGGTGACTTTGTCAGAACTTGATAGCAATACAAATTTATCCACTAGTAATAAATTTTTAGGTGATTAGAGATAAGAAAACAGCTAAGGCAACCGAAAGCACATGTTATAAAGAAAGGAGCAAAAACAAGTCTTTATTCCTTATTCCCTACAAATAACTTTTTAGCAGATATGATAGGGATTTGGCTTATATGCATTGTCACTGTGGTGTATGCAGTCGTATTAATTTTAATCTTTCGATCAAGATCAGACAATATAAATTTTAAGTGATTCTTTTAAATAACAGTTTCAACTTTAATATATTAATCGTTTGATCTTGATCGGACAATCAACACAATGTGATTGTGTGCAGAGTTGTGTCTATGCACTAAACTTGATACATAGAATAGCATTCAATTCACTTTGCAGCAGCTATTACATCAGAAAATAACAATCTCAAAATATATACAGTAGACGCACTCTAAACAAAATGCTCATTAAGAGAAAAATAAAATAATTAGCAGTTAAAGAAAACCATAAAACGCGTGACAAGCATGTTTAATACTAATTTGTTAGAGATAAAAAACAAAAATTGTATACAACAGTTTAGAAAAGAGAAAAAGTGTTTATTTACCCTAACATATGTAAAGTAGCAGTTTCTATATAAAAAAAATATATTATCATGAACTACAAGGAGCACTTAAACTCATTGTAGACATTTTAATTGGTAGCTACAACAGTTTGATAAATACCTTTCAACAACAATAAAAATACCATTTAGAAAAATTAAAATATATGTGCCATCCTAAAACAATGTTAAAAGTAAAGTGAAAGTAGTCACTTTTTCCCCTTAATTTTTACTTTGTTTTTATTGCTTACATCATCAAAACATGGACAAAGTGATAAAGAACATAACACAAAGACATATAATAGTTTTTTAAACCAAACATTAAAAAAAAAAAGACAAATCCAAAAGTTGTTTGGTGGTTTGGAAAAGAATAAAGCTGGTGAATTTAACTCCGGTAACATTTCTAACAACTAATTGATTATAATTATTTATCATGATTATGATCGAAACAGTTGATGTCAATTCGACAAATTTAATTTTGAGAAATATATTTATTTGAACTAATGCGATCAAATAATTCTATAAGTCTTAAAAACTAAAAATATAGTTAACTTATATATTTGATGAGTGTTGTCTATCATAATTAAATATTCAAATGACTTTGAAACACTAGTCCACAATAACCACTGTTATGGCGGTGCACCTTAATTTCCATCTTATTTATTGGAGAAGTGAAATAAAAATCATAATCTAAACCATACCATGATACACAAAATGTTTGAGTTATGGAAACAAAACCCAATGTTTTAGCAAATTTGAACAAACTGATGAGGTTGATTTGAAGCTAGCAAATGGACCTCAATCAAAGACATGAAACAAGTCAAACATGAAGAAAAAGAAAAAGCACGTGCCATATATTAATTAAGTGCTCAGAGACAAACAACACAAACCCATTCAGAAACCTTAAACAAAACAAAGTGTGAGAACAGAACAAAACAGAACAGAACAGAATAGAATAGAACAGAACAGAACAGAACGTACCTTTTGTTTGAAGTCACAAGAGAAACGGTTAAGAGGTTCAGTTACATGTTGTGTGGCAAAGATTCCTGGAACAGAATAGTGGTTTTGCAGAGAGAGAGAGAGAGAGAGAGAGGCATATAACCGTTTCAAGAGTCCACAAGAAAACGATGGATTGGTAATCTGTGAGCGTTGAGGTAATGAGTTTATTGAGTTTATTTATTCTTACTGTTCCAACATATATTTATACTATATTAATCTAACAACAATAATAAACAACTGCATAGTATAATTACGTTATGGCCCTAAGTGGGCCATGGATGCCACAACACCACTCGGTGTAGATATTATTATCATAATTATAAATTTAAAGATCACTAAAATTGTTTTACAACATAACTATTAATCTATTGTAATATATTCGACAGTTTTTAAATAAAAAATAATTATCGAATATTTTTTTATATAAAAAATTATAATTAATTGTTAATATAAAATAAGTTTATATTCACAGTGTTTTTTTTAACTATTAACTATAATAATAAAATTGGAATGTTCTAGACTGAGTAAACTAAAGTACTTTTTTGTTATAAAACTGCAAAGACCAAAACACATACGCTTAATGTTTTGTTTGGCTAAAGAAAAGTGGGAGGATAGAAAGGTAAAAAAGCAAAGTAGAAGAATATTAAAAAATTAGATACTTATTTAGTTGTTAGATGTGATACAAATAAAAGGATATGAAATATACCTTTGTGAAATGGTGAAGTTAACCTTAAAAAATAAATTTTAAAAAGATTGATTTTGTTTCATTGAATTAAGTAAAATTAGAAAATGTAAATATTTTTTATTTGTGCTTTTGTACATTGTGATCTTTTCTAAATTATTATATTTTTGCTAGTAAAAGAAAATCAAATTTGATGATAATATAATATTTTTTTGACCGATGATAATATATAACACTCAAACAAGGTAACTTTGTAATTTTTGGTCAACCTACTCCCCCTATCACCACTTTTATTTACAAAGGAACTATATGTACTTGCAATTATAAAATAAATATTAAGATTAATATTATCTCTCCATTTTTATGGTATGGTAAAGTTGATAACTCTTATTGAATTAGATGTCAAATGTAAAATTATTTACATTAACAATAGTTATAATGCATGGTTTATTAAACTCTATATGTATACATTATATGCACTCTTTTTAGCATGTTCTACATTATTTAATCTCATTGAAATACAGATTAAAAGTGTTAATGTTGCATTTTATAATAAAGGATTTGTTTCAGTAAAAAAAGAAAAGAATTTGTTGTATCCATAGATATCTGATTTATTATCTATGATATTTTAAAAAAATAAAGTTATTCTACTTTATATACAAATTTTAAAAAATACCACATATCCCGTTCAAAAACATTTAAATTCCTGTCCAACAGTTTATATTTATTCAAATTTAATAATTTTAATTGAAAATTTGATTTATAATTTTAAGTAATTGATTTAATAATTTTAATTTTACAATTTAAAATTATTTATTTTTTTAATATATATACGTTTGTGTGTGGGGTGGGAGGGGCGTGGGTGTGTGTTGCGTAAGAGATAAATTTAAAATTTAATATAATAGATATAATAATAATAATAATTTAATATAATAAATTCAAAATTATGGTAGCAAATTTGTATATAATCTATTATATTAATAGAATATAAATATAATAGATCATAATAAATCTATTATATTTCATAATAATCATAATATCTGTTTTATTAAATTTTATTACATTAAAAATTTGATATTAAATCTTATATATTTTATCATTATTAATATTACATCTATTATATTAAATCTATTATATATAATAATTGAACAATAATAGATATATTAAACTTCTTATAATAAAAAATGGTATCTTTAATTATTTATCATATAATTTATTTATTATTATATTATAAAACCGAGTTTATTTCATGTATAGGTTTATTTCACGTATCAACATAAGAGTAGTTCTATTTTCCATATAATTCCATTTTATTTTATTTTTTATTATTTTATGACAATTAAAGTTAGACCACATCATTCAATTCATTTGATAATTGTAATATAAATTAGAAATATATTCTTTTAGATGACTTTTCTGCTTTAAATTAACATATATTATTTTTTTACTCGATTGATATATATTTTTAGAAAAGTGAATATAACATACTCTTATATATCCTTTTACAAAAACATTTTTCAGGAGTCTAAAACAACGTTGATAATATTAGAGACATGAAGGAAACATAATTAGTTTATTATTTAATTGAATATCTTCATTCGAATTCATTCAATATAAATTTTCATAAAGATGCATACCACCAATAAATACTGCATACTCATCTCAATTGAAACATTGTTAATATAAATCGGTAACATTAAAGAATATCTATCAATCATCCCATTACCACAAATACACTTCAAATAATAAAAAGTTGTTGAGGGACATTTAATTTGCTGGAACATATATTTGAACATATTATACCTCGCTTTTTCATTATTAATGTATATGAGTTTTGTTGACTCTTTAAAACAGAAAGAAAAAAAATATGAACTGTAAGACCGAATTTTTAAACTAATAGTATAAATTAAATAACTATAACCTAATATTAATATTTAAATACTAATTAAGAAATAGAATGTAATGTCAAATCATACATTTGAATTGTTGAGCTAATTATTTAACTAAGGTACCAAGAATATAAAATGTACCAAGAATATAAAATATAAATGATTACATTGTCACAATGTTAATTAGTAGAATCTAATTCAAAACCCTCAATAAAACAAAAACACCCAAATGTGACATGGAGTGTAATCTTTTTTCAACAACAATAAAATGGAGTCTAACTACACTCAAAACTTATACATAAAGATGGCAAAATGAGTTAGTATGCCATATAATTAGTCTGTCAAAAAGTAGAGTGAAGACCACATAAGTGATTGAGTCAAAAATATCATCAACCATCGATTTTTATTTTTATTGGAATATTTTACAAATATAATAAAAACAACTATCATTCATCAACAATGTCAAATACTAAAAAAAATCAACTAGACCATCCGAAGAACTCAATTAAACAATGAATATTAAAAAAAAAGCTATTGACTACAAGTAATAGAATAGTATATAACTACAAAGATAATTTAATAGCAACAAATATACATCGGACAAAGAATATAATAAGTAAATAAATAAGCACTGTTATACTTAAATTAATTTATGTGTCAAACTATCAATGATTAAATTTATCATTAAAGAATATAATTAAATTATTAATAAGTAGATGGTTTTCATTGTAGAAAAAACAAGAAGACGGTTTTTTAATTGAATTGAGTTAATTAATGGGTTAATTTCAGTCTTTTAATTTGGTTGGATTAATGCAAAAACTGAAGAGAAAAAATCAACTAAAGTAAAAATAAAATAAAAAATGAAGTTTTTTACCGACGAATTAACAAATAGTGATCGCTTAATTTCTTTAACAAGTTAAACAAGACGAACTTAGATAATTAAGTTCAAACATTTAACCCAATTTCTTTATAGTGGCGGACTAATAGGACCCCACACAAGGATCTTATATAAGTTTTGTAGTCAATTTGGAAGATAAAAAAATGAGCTTATATTATATAACTTTTTTGATAAACTAATTCAAGTAATTTATGAGTTTATAGCTTATCATATTTTATCTCAATTTTATTTTTATTATTGTAACTAAAACTATTTTTTTTTATCTCTTATAATTTAAAATAAATAATTTTAACAATTTTAAATAATTTAAAATAAAATCATATAATTTGAATTTTTAAATAATTTTAATAAATGATAGTTTGAAGTAAATAGTGTATTTATTATAATTTAAAATAAGTAAACTAATCAAATAAATATTTGATTAATAATAATTTATTATTATAATTTTAAATTATTTATAAATAATATAAAATTTTAAATGATTAATCTTTTAAAATAAATAATTTATATATTTATTTTAGTTTAAAATAAATAATATATCATATTGATACATTTTAAATTACTACTTTTAAAATAATTTAAACAGAAATTAATAAATTTGTTTTCAATTAAGAATATCCTCTTAAATCAATTTAGATATTTAAATTAATTGAACCGTTAAATATATCAAAAACTTTAATTAGTTTAACAAGTATAACCTATCAACTAATTTTATCAAAGAGAGCCTAAAACTGGAATTGGGAGGAAGATGTGAAGTCTTTGGCACAAAATGAATTGCTAAACATCGTTGCTTCAAAGGAATTTGGGTGATGCGTGCATTGTGGTTTCGAATGATCAACCAATGTTTGGAAGAGAGGACCATAAACCTCAACTTATCTCAAATTGACACCAATCAAATCACAATCTTTAAGTGACTTTTGAACATTAAACTGCCTATCAAGGTGGTTATGGTTCACCCTAGAATTTCCTTGTAAAAAATAAATATATATACTTGTTTTGAGGCAAAATTGTTAGGCTTTTGTTTTAAGCCCTTCCTATTCAGACTTTAGCAGACCTCCAAAATACAATTTGTTTTTGGTATTAACAAATTGAAACCGTCATAAACTTCCAATATGACATAACTCTTACAAAATGCTAGTTTCAAGTTAAGTATTCCAAAATGCTAAAGACTAAAATTCAAAGGTTGAGTTATTGAACAAAACAACTTTGATGAGTTAATGGCCTAGTAATGACAAGTATGATGAAGATATTGAAGGAAAACAGGTAAACAAAGATTGTTGATGATTACCCCTGATTAGGTAAATCGATAGAGGGACTGCAATGAGGGCAAGGGCCACAACACAACAGAGATTTCTAACTTGGCAACATACTCCCATCTATGCAATCACAAATTGGAAGGAAAGACAGAGTATGATACACTAAATTTACACACCCACATAATTTCATCAAGGATACACTTATTTTAAGAATTTAGATTCATTAATTTCCATAATGTGCATCTATGAGAAGAATAACCAGTAACTCCTACTTTACCATTCCAAGCTGATGAAACCATAAGCGTGTTTGGAATCATTGTTTCCACGGTATCACCGCAAGTATAGCTCGAAGCAACAACTAGAAGCTTTGGATGCCTAGACATTGAAAGCTTTCCTACCGTTTTCAAAGAGTAAATAGGCAATTTTGTTTCTTAAATTGTTACCATCAATCAAAATAGTCCTAACTTTTACGAATAAGCATTTATGTCTCTGAAATTTGAAATTGTAACATGTAAATAAAAAAGATCCCTCAATTCAGTTAAATAACTAGATGGCATGGTGTTCCATGTAAAATGAAGATGTGACTCCTGACTAGGACTCCACATTACTTCCGCGTCTCTAAGGATGAAAGTGCCATGTCTCCATATTGGAAAAGTAAATCCTAACCTTATTACCCAACAAATTATAATAGAAAACCATCCTTGGAAACATGAGAGCAAAGTGCAGTACACGTCAAGTGTCACATCTTCATTTTACCTATAACACCATGCCATCTAGTTATTTAACTGAATCGAGGGATCTTTTTTATTTACATGTTACAATTTCATGGACAAAATTGCTAATTCGTAAAAATTAGGGACTAATGTGTTCAATAGTTACAATTTCAAGGATGAAAATGCTTGAAATTGCCTATTCACTTATTTTTCAAAACACACCAAAGTTGAAGCAACATAGGAGTTGTTACCGTGTCACTACATACTCAAATAGTGGAATTAAACCTCTTGCAAATGCAAGGTAACACAAAATACAATATATAGATTCAACCTTTCCATATGATGCATGATTATCAACTACACAGTAAATGAAGTTCCATTTAGTATTGCAGTATAACACTCCAAAACAGAGTACTTACAGATTCACAATTCTCAAACTAAGAGATACAACTAGTTAGCAAGGCACCCAAAGTTTAATATATTGTGTATATCATATATTTATTATTTCTATAGACATAATATAAAGGCTTGTATCCATGGAGAATTCGAATGCAGATAGTAGAAAACTTATAGTAATTCTTCCAGTTCTAATTCTATCTGTCAGTACTACTCAAGAAATGTGAATCTATACCTCATCACAAATATCATAAAGTCGTTAAATGGCGTGTTTGCTGCAGTGAGAAATCACAATAATTGATAGGTATACATATAGTATCTACAAATGTCAATCACTCCACCAATGCAGAAAAACTTATTGTGGCCAAACCAATGGTGTCAATCGCAAATTGTGGAAAATAGTTGTTCGTTCAAATTCCTCTATGCTACATTACTATAGCACTGTTATAGCCACTATTTGACAATATTTGTACTAAATAGCATATTGCAAAATAGTAGTGAGTAATTCAAATTCTACTACCCTATAGCACCTCTATTCAACAACATTGGGTCAAACCCAAGATTTGTTCCATTACTATTTACTAGTAAGAAGCACACAACAGAGAATTCATGGAGTTGTGGTATATTTAAAGACATAACACTTATGGTCTAATAGTTTATCTAAAAAATGGAAGTCAAATTCAACTAACTTGCAAAGCAAATTGACGTAGAGAATCCTCAAAAATCATCAGAATAACAACAACAATATTGAACTGAAGTAAATCTGATTATTAAATTACTCATAAAAAAGGGTTTCTTTTTGTAGAACAAGAAGAAGAAAAAGATCACTTTTTGTTGAAACGAGCTACCTCAGCATCATTGGGAAAGAAGCCCATGATACGACCAGCAGAGTTCTGGTAAGCATACATGAATCCACCCATCACACCAATCAAACCACCAGTCACCATTGAAGGTCCCTTGATTCCAGGCTTAATCCCTAACAAATAAACAAAATCCCCAAATCTTAAATTTCAATTTAAATTTAAATTCCAATTGAATTGAATTGAATGTACAAGGTATAAAGGGTAAATGTAAGAGAGAAAAAGAGGAGGATTCTAACCGGAGAGGTATCCGACGGTAACGGAAAGGCCGGTGATGGTGACGAAACGGAGGTAATCGAGGGTATTGAAGTTGCCGACGACAGTAGAGAAAGGAGGGTTGCGATCAACGACGGGGTACTCTGGTTTTGTGGAAGCAGTGATGTCTGTGTTCATCTTTTCAACCTTCTCTATGAATCGATGCTGCTGTAACACTAATCTCACTACAACCTCAAACTCAACCTCAACAACAACAATAACTGTGTGTGTCACTTTCTCTCTCTGCTTCATTTGTCCTTTGGGCCTCTTTTTTTCAATTCTCGCTTGGGCTTCATAGTTTCATACCCGAGCATCGAATTTATTTTCACGCAACTATTCGTACCCCTATTTCTTACTAATACTTTTTTTTCTACAAAAATAAAATATTTTTTTATTCAAATTAATAACATAAAACTGTAAATTTATCTTAATTTTTATTAATAAAAAATATTAAAATTTATATTCAAAAAGTGAATTGATAGTAATTTTTTTTATCAAGGTAGTTCTTATTGTTTTGAGTTAAATAATCTCAAATTTTAGAAATGATAAATGCTTGGAGGTCTGTCGGTCAGACTATAGATAATATAATGTCTTAGGATTTGGTGTAATAAGAAATAATAAAGAGATGAGAAGATTAATCATTTTTGTACTCATCTAGACAATAAAAAATTAATATTAATGTTTGGAATGATATGAAAACAAAAATGACATTAAAAATTGAATATTTTTTTACGATGTAATATTGATATCAGTTAAAATGAAAGTGCAATTTGAAATAAAATATAAAGTGTTTTGTTAATTTAGAGGAATTAGAATCACAAGAAAATTATGAGTTTAATATTTGTTTTTTTTTAACAAAATTGTTCATTATTAAAATATAATTCGTGCTATATGTGATTATAATTTAAAAAAAAAAAAATCAATGTAACTTTTTAAAAATGTGATATTTACAAATGTATTAATTTAAATTTATAATAATTGATTGTGTAAAAAAAAACTAAATGAAAGTTGAAAATTTTATAATAAAATATGAATGATTTTTACTCAAAAATATTATTATTTTGTAAATGATTTGTTTGACAAAAGGATATTTATATATAGATTGGACCAATGGTTCTCTAAAAAATGATTGAAATATGTCAAAAGCTTGTGAGTTGAAGGTTGCAAATGATCTTTGTTGCATGTGAAATATGCATCAATAATCAAGTTTAGTAGAATTATGTTAAAGGTTGTGTTTTTTTTTTAACAAAATGTTAAAGATAATTGATGAAGTTGACAAATATCTTCAGTAAAATGTGTTTATATACTGTTATGAAATGTGTACATCAAGTGTAATTTTTAAATCTTGAATCCTTACTATATATTTATAGTCAAATGTACTTTATCAAAAATGTGAAACAATGATTGTAGTTGTTTTTAGGAAGATAAAAAAACTAAGAATAAATTCAATAAACGGAAATCCGAAGCACAATAGTAGCTCTTCATCCAAGAGTTGGTTAAAAAGAAACGAAAAAGTTGTGCAAATTATCACCAAAATAACAATTTTACTTAAACTTGTGATCCAATGTATGAGCCCTGAGACCCAATTCAAAAGATATTGTTTGTGATGCCTTGTTTGACTCCCAAATCTTCGAATACACGTCTATATGAGTCACATACTCAATCCTATAAATCCTTCAACAATCTCACAAAACATGCTCATAATCTTGACAAAGAGGACATAGACTATTAGCAGCCATACCATGAATTTCCTCACATGCTACTCTTCCAAAGAAAAACACAGACCAATTTCAATCATCTTCGGAAAACAATTTTGGATAAGACGTGTCAAAAGTATACTTTTTATGTTTTTGTACAAGTAAGAGTATACTTTATTTGATTTGCCCAAAAAGAAAATCATATTTTACAATATTAAATTTAGATAAATTTAACTATTTTTGCAATATATTTAACAATGTTGTTTCTAAAATACTCTTAAATAAATATATGATATGTTATGATAAGTGTATAACAGTGTAAGATAAAACATAACAGAACAATGTATAACATATGTTTTGTATTGTATGATATTTGATGCACAATAGATAATACAAATAAAATAATATAAAATTTCTTACAATAAATTTTATGATATGTTAAACAAAATTTACTACAATATTATTTATGATATGTTAAATGTTTATGATTAGAAATATTAGTAGAAAATTTGAACTGAGAGGATAAAAATAGATGAATAGATAGGGGACAGGATAGAGAGAGCAAGATATCTTAAAGTGAGTGATTGGATGGGTGGAAGAGAGAGCAAGAGATGAGATAGACAGAGTGAGTGGGTGGGTGGGTGGGAGAGATAGAAAGGTAAAGAAGAAAATGTTTTTCAATAAAAAATAAAATGGTATTTTTGATATTTATAACATTGAAAATTAATTATACTAAATAATTTTTTGTTAAAATATAAGAAAATAATTTTACTTATATTCGATACTTTAATTTAAGATAAGATAAAGGATCAACTATTGATCGCTCCAAATTGTCATTATTGATAACAATGCTTATAGATCTTACACATTAAATTATGTCGTTAATAATCCGTCATTAGAATTAGTCAAAAGCAATAGAATATTGATATCATGACATCATTAAACATTTATTTATAATTGATATATGTTAACAATACAAAAGAACACTAAACACTTCTTATGGATTGATGAGGCACTTGCAAATGACGAAGCACTTTCAACACGTGTATTAGATCAGGGAAGAGACGTTGAGATCCACTAAGAAAGAGATAGAGAGTTTGAGAGGTATCATAAGTCCGATGGAATGTTCAAGATTGAAGTTAATACCAAACTTAATTCTATGACTTCTAAAATAAATAAGTTTGTAATTTGTGTATTTGTTATGCAAATGTTGCATATAATTTGGTTTCACAAGTCAAAAATTGAGTTTAGTAGTTTGAGCAATTTTTAATATCAGTAGTTTGTAATGTGTTTTATGTCTCTCAAGTGACTAGTGATTTGAATTTAATGTATTATGTGTTATGTCAAGTGAAATGAAGTATTTGAATTAAAGTGTTTTGTGTTCTTTCGTATTATTAGTGTGTTATATGTAATTTTAACTAATTTAAGTGTTATAAAAATTTGAATGGATATTCTGAATTATAAAGTTATAAATACACTTACCATAAACCCTCAAAAATAACACTTATAACTTATAGTCAGATTGATCTTGTACGTAATAATTTATGGAGCTTGATAAAAGGAAAAGAAATGAGAGAAAATATAATTGAAAGGAGAAAGAAGGAAAATGAAAAAAATATAACTCTATTTCAATGGAGATAAAAACACCACACACACATACACAAAAAAGCATTCAAAGCTTCATTTTTTTATTTTTTTAAAAACAATATAGTATCAATTTAGTCCATACATCATAACCACCTAAGAGAGAGAGTAACATATCACTATATTACATATACTATAAGATTACTTTGTCATCATAAATAAAAGTTAATATTTGATATTATAGTATCGGACGATTAACTGAATCATCTATTATTAATATGAATTTTTTTTGTTAAATTATATATTAAAATAACACCATATTAAGTCGAGAATCAAAGTGAGAGTTTATCCTATAATTAATCAAGTTGAGACCACCTAGATTCATTTAAGCTATACCCCTATTGTAAACCTACACTTCATTCCACTTATTGAGTACATCGTTTTTTAAGAAAGAAAGTACTACTATCATTTGTAGTACAGCGTTGTTTCCACTAGGTGTTGCTTTGTACGTATCATTTTATTATTTCATTTCCTAAGTAAATAACTGCTCCTAAATAATATGATTTAATAATTGTAACAAACAAAGTAAAAAAAATTATTTTACAATGAGCATATTGTGGTTAGGAAAGTCAAAGAGTTTTATTAGGCATGTGGGGTGGACTTGCATGCATTCCCACATAAATAAACCATTCTAAATATTGTCATGTGTGTCTTTTGAGTATATACTGAAAAGTGTTATGTAATTACATAGACTAATTTTTTAATTTAATTTAAATAGAAATAAATAAACGATAAATCTTTTAATAGTACAATTACATTCTAAATAATTTAATTTAAATTTGAGACAATTTCTAATGGAGTTTTTTCTATCTTACTCCCTAATTGAGTTAGATAGTCCATAATTTCTAATAGACTTTTTCTTTTTATTAAAAACTCACCTAACCCCTTTTTTTGATGTTGATATAACATCCATTCAAACTAAGCTCCAAATTGATAGTGTTATAGATAATTTGACAGGTGAAATGTAGTCCTTTGACCCTTATTGGTTCATCAACATTTTATGCTTGTATGTTGCTAATTTTGGCTAGATTACTCATATACTTCCACCAACATCAGCTAATTTTATTCAATTTAATAATACAAGAAAGGATTTACAAATTGCACGCCTAATTTAATCTCAATCAGTCAATCTATGATTTCAAAATTCAAAATTCTAAAGAAAATAATACAAGAGGAGGTGGGGGGGGCAATTTTTGTAGCATAAAAGAAGCATCCAAACCAAGTATTAGTGGTATCTGCAGCTTTCATTTCTGCATGCCATTCACATCCAAACACTTGAAGACAAACAAGTTGCATAGAAGAGAGAGAGAAAAAGAATTAATGTTGGTATGTTTGTCCTTGTCATACATAATTGTTCAATCAAACCATCATAACCTCCCAAGATTATTCCTCCTTCTTAGCCTTGTCTTTTTGCTATTACACTTCCCCCAATTCTTCAACTCCTCACTCCTCCCAACAAAAGGAAAAAGTTAGGATCATGTAACTAGAAAGAAATCATAGTTACAACTTTAAATACTATGCATGTAAAACTTTTTTGCCAATCACATATCACATTAATTCTTATATTATTTATACCAAGCAACACCTCAAAAATTATCATAACAATAATTTGCCAACATATACTAGATTTTGTCTATAATAAGAACATATTGTTACTTTATTTCTTAAAGTATCTTAATAAATATAAACATCGCAAGATCAAATTTACTGTCAATTCAAACATGTATTAATAATATCTCTTACACGACGATGAGTCTTTTCAGAATCCTGACGAATAATTGTAATTTTATTAAAACAATAACTTTTGTAAAATCATTGTACAAATTCATCATGATTGTGGCAAACTCATGCTAATAGACTAAATCTAAAAGAAATAAAAGAGTTTTACATCCAAACAAAAGCACAACAAAAAGAGTCCAGCATCTCGAAAGGTAAAGAGGTGTGTTTAGGGACATGTTGGCAGAGCATCACTGAGACTTATTATTCCTCCAAACACACCCTTCCATGTGCTACTTCCTACATTCCTTTGTCATTTAGTTGTAGTCATTTTCTGCTTTAGGATTGCTTTTGCCTCTTAGTACTGAAAAAAGGGAAGAGATATGCTTCTGCCTTCTTCCCCTCTTAGATTGGCCAATCAACATCTTCTTTTTGGACTTTGCATCCTACCTGCCGATTCTCATTCCTTTTTTAAATCATTTACAATTTCATCATCTCACTAAAACTAAAATAAAAATTATATTTTTCTTTTTTTATATATTAAAGTAGAAAACCTTAACCATATGCTATTTTTCCATCACCCTATATATACACACCTATATGTTATAGATTTCATTACAACATAATAATGGGTAGGGAAAATCATGACTCTACTATTGTTCATTCTTCCATTGCACTTTTACAAGAGAGGTTTAGACAACTTGAAAGAGTAAAAGAAATGAGGGAAAAGAGAGAGTTAAAGAAAATGCTCAATGAACCAAAACAACAACAATTGATCAATTCCAATAATATTATTACAACTACTCCAACTTATGAATCAACAAGGTTGTTTTTTTCTTCTAACAATGATGAATTGATCAATATTCCATCAAGATCATCATCATCACCACCTCATGTTTCTCTTTCTCTTTGGCCAACATCATCACAGGTAAAACATGATGATTTATGCACCACAAATTGTAATACACATACACATGCACAAACCTTGCAAGCCTCATGGAAGAATGGTTGTTATGATTCTGACTCTGCCTCTGATTCTTCTGGTGTTGACACTTCTCTTCACTTGTGAAAGAATTCATATATATATAATTGTTTAATGAGTAGTGATTGTGACATAATAGCCTCTTAATGTTGGTTTAGCAATGCCACAAGTTTAATATCATATAGTATCAATTTGTTTGTGTCGTCATTGCGCAGGAGTCATGTTAATCTTCTCTGTATTATCATATAGTTTGTTTAGCTATTTATTATCACTATTTGTGATCATTAGCTAATATTAAGAAAAGATTAAATGATATGGCATGAAGTATGAACAAGAGGGCTGTTTAAATTTTTGGAGTCACAAAATATGAATGAATCATATGTATTGTTTTCTTGGTTAATTTTTGGTTTCTTCCTTTTTTGTGTTTTGGTCTATAATTTAGTTATAATGTACTTTTGGTTAGTATAACCCTTTACAGCTTGTCACCAATCTACTTAATTAGTAATCAATTGTTTTATTTTATTTTTCCTTAAAAAAAAGGACATGCAATATAGCTAGAGTGTGTATAATTTCGGTAATTAATTAGTGATAATATGTCCTACCCCTGTTGCAATTTTGTAGTAAAATATTAATCTTTTTTCAATGGAAATGGGCCATTAAGGAAATTTCCATGTAGGTAATGAGATGAGTCCAAAATAATGAAGGAAGGAGAAAGTGTAAATGTAAAAACAAAAACAAAATAATAAAAAGAATGCAGATAAGAACAAATCCCTGTAAACAAGTAAACGGTTTTCATGCAAAGTGATTTACAAAAACATACAACAATGAAGATGTCATCAAAGTTCGATAAATCCTAAATTGTTTTTTCTGTCTGTTTGGACATGAGACATTCTCACACACTCCAACCACCTAAGTTTTTATATACTGTGTTGCAAAACTAATAGATTTTTAATACAGTACGAATTACTTTTGTTACAGTATATTTTAAAATGATTTAATAAATATACACATAGTCTAAAGATTTTTTATATTATTAATCAATCATAATTATTTAATTATAAAAAAATAAAAAAAAACTTTAAACTTTTAAAGGTAATAGTATATCAAAATTAAACTTATTTTAAAAACAAAAACTATAATTTGATTAAATGATAACACATTGGTACCAAATGCAATTGTGTAAACTACACTGTAATATGTATGTATGCAGCCGTCAAATTTCAATCATCACAATGTAGCAACAAATTAAAAACACAGTAACAGTTTTATTTCATATGCATAGTTTGGAACAAGTATCAGAAAATTCATTCTGAAATTGTAACTTTACATAATTTACATAAATTTATAAGTATCAATCGTATTCAATTATTGCATCAATACCATGACATTTAATGACAGAGCTCAAGCAAATATTAGCCGAAACAATTTGTGCATTATTAACAAAGAAATCGCCTCTGCCGCGATTATGAATCCTAATCATTCTAGAGCTAATTCCAGATGGAACAAGTGTACCAGTTGGAAAATGTGACAAATCATAGAAATATAAAGGCATTGGAATAGCATGGCTTAATAAAAATTGTTCAATTTCATCAGATGAAATAGCTGATGCAGATAATTCTCTATCATCAGGCATTAAAAAAGTGAAGTCCCTAGTTGGTTGTGATGTTCCATTTAGCATCTGCAAAAGCATTGCAAATCCATAGAAAGATTTAGCTCTCATGTCACTTATTGCTGCTTGTAAATCAGTATGGTTAAAGGGATGTATTGTGGATTGTGATTCTGCAAAAGCAAGAAGAAAAAGAAACATGAATAAACATTGTAGAGACATTGGTGAAAATGGAATAACAGAAATTTTTGATAGCTAAGGATGTGTGTGAATAATTAAATAGGTAAAGGTTTTTGCAGATGCAGGGTAAAATGCATGAGGATTTTATATTGTTATAATTTTGTTTGATAGAAACTAAATGAGAGTAGGTTAGGTTGTACATGAGGAACTGCTTTCTTCACAAATAATTTTAGTCTTTTTATGAATATATCTCAACTATGAATGTATCTTCAAAATCTAGAATTTTTTTTGCAATTTGAAAAATATATATCTTGGCCAATGAAGAAATATTTCCATGAATAATGGGAAAAACAATTACATGATTTGAATAATTTCTTTGGAAGCAATTTAATTACGTGTTATAAAAACATAAATTTATTTATATAATTTAAATAAGGGAGTTAAATAGTTTAATTTATGATATTAAATTATAATAAAAAATAAAAATAAAAAATTATTTTTAATTGAATAAATAAATTCAAATATATAAATAATATTATATTAATATATAAAAATTATTAATTTTATATTTAATAAAATAAAATAAAAATATCAATAAATATATTATAAATAATGTGCCGATGAATGACTCGGTCCGTTTACTTTACTGCGGATTAAATAATGAGGAAAAACCTGCACCCGCCCCCGTTTCATAGCGGATATAAAATTTAACCACTCATCCCCATCCGCAACGGGTCTCGGGTTTCCCCGTCCGCAACGGGTCTCAAGTTTTCCCGTCCGCACCCGCACCCGCACCCACTCAAATATATAAAATTATAAATTTAAAAATCATATTTATTATAATAAAATAATAATTATTAAATAATAATAAAATTAAAAATATTTTATATAGAGATAAAATTATAATTTTTAATATTTTAAAAAAATATTAAATATATTAAATAAGTATTTGTATATAAAATTAAAACATTACAATAATAATACTTGTGGTGTGGGGCGCGGGGTGGATATCACCATCTCAAACCTGCCCCCGCCTCCGCATTTTAATGTCGGGGGAAAATCCGCACCCGCATTCAATTAAAGCGGGTTTTCCAACCCAAATCAAGCGGGTTTAAATGGATATCTGCGGGTGCGGATTTTATTGTCAGCCCTATTATAAGTATTGGTGTCATTGTTTGCATTAGTATTTTTTGTATTTGATTAGCACATTTTGTGTTTATGATTTCTAAGGTATAATAAAAAAAAAAAAAAATAGTGTATCCGTAGTATAAGTATTTGAATAATAAATTTCTTTTAATTTGTTTTCGTATGAACATAATTTCTAAAATCATAAAATTCTAATATTAAAATTCAAAATTTTAACATTTTATAATAGATGGTAGCTTCTCATAGACTACTATCATTTTTAGTATGGTTGAAAACTTACAATTTAAATATTTATTCCAAACATAAAATATAAATATAAAATTTTATAATATTAAATCTATAACATTAACATATTAATATAATTTTTTCCAAAATTTATGATAAAATTATAAAAATTGAAATATTTCTTAATTGAAACATGTGTCAATGTTCTCATTGTATCGAATGTTCTCATTGTATCGATTAATTAACAACCACTATAATATCTATTAAAATTAAATAAATTAAAATTAATATATAAATGATATATCATTTAATTGTTGGTGATTTAATTTTGGTAATACCAGAACAACCAACAATAAAAATTCTTTCTTATATTATTAATAAATTATCTGTCTTTGTTTTTTGAAAGAAATAAAAGAGTGAAGCTAAAATTTAAAATCATGAACAATACAAGAAATTAGAAGTTGAACGGTATAGGTTGTGTGCCACAACCTTTGAAAAGACATTGAAAAGGAAGAGTCTCGATTTTTCTGAGCTTTATTAAAATTAATTCTATGAGCTACACTTCATAAATATTTGTCTTCCATGATGGGAGGCAAAATTCCAGGTTAGATGGCTTGGATCCCGATAATCACATTAAAAACATTAAAGTCTTTATATCATGTCTCTATAACACTCAATATTTTGATGACTCTACCTTCCTTTGTCCCTACTTATAAAAAGAAAAGAAAAATGTTTTTTTAAAGTGAAATTTTTTATTTTAAGTGAACGGGTAACGACATGTTTCTTTTATAAATATATTATCATTACAATTTAAGCTGCAATTAGGGATTTAAAAAAATAACAATAACTAAATTGATTATATTTTATATGTTAGATAAACTAAATAAAGATGTGATATATAGTATATGAATGATAAAATTATTTGTATAAGAAAAATTATATTTCATGTTAAAAACTTTAAATAACATTTATTTTACTTTTAAATATTATGTATCAATTGGTTTTTAGTTTTTTAGATTATATTGGTTAAAAATTATCTTTATAATAAAATTATACTTATTTTTAAAAATTAATTAATTACTATTTATATATCTCCTAATATTATTTCTTAAAATACCTACACATATCTAAATACAGGACTTTGTGTAAAATTATTTATTTTGATTTTGATGTTTAAGGTAGAGAAAGACATAGATTAAGATATTATATAAATGAAGAATTATTAAAAAGAAAAGAAAAAAGTATCATAAACCTTAAAACTGGAAATCCATAAATTTTCATAATGTTGATACACATGTTTTTTTTTAATGAAAATGTTTAGGTTGACCGCTGAGTGTTTTGGACAATATTATTATGAGTTGCAATTAGTTATAGAGTTGCAATATTATTACGGTTGGGCTGTGTGGAGGGGGAATTGTTTTCAGGGGATTCGTCTAACCCTTCAATTTTATTCACAAATATAAAAAATACTATTGAAATTATGTTTTTAACTGTTTTATGAATTTGACTTTTTTTTTTTAAAGAGAAATTCGTAAAGTGAATAAATTAATAATTGATATTATAGATATTCATGATTAATCATATATATATATATGTACAATATATACATAATATTAACCATTAATTTTATCATATCAATATCAAAATAGTCTTTAAGCAAATTTTTACCGTTAGATAATTTGACGTTACACTATATCAATGTCATTGTCCTCGAGAGAAATCTGTCAATAAAATTTTGTTGTCTCAAAATAAATTTGTGAGTAATTGTAATTATACATGAATTAATTATTGACAGATTAATTCATGTAATTTTTAAATTTTATAGGAAAATTAGTTTATGTTGTGATGCTATTGATATGAAATCAATGTATAATATCACATATTCAATTAACATGTCACATCATAGTTTTTAATGATAAAAGTTTAAATATGTATTATTTTGATTGATATTTTACAATTTCAATTATATATTTATCAATTTATAAAATTCATGAATTAATTTGATTGATATTTATAATTTGAATGATGAATTTGTTTAGTCATTCTTCTAAAGTTAATTGTTTACTTTAAATGAGTAAAATTCTAACTTTATATAGTATTTTTTTACTTTTTTTACTAGATTTTTACCTTCAGATATATTTTAGGCTTGGTTTTATTGATGTGTTTTCTTTTAGATTAGATTGTTGTTTATGTTGCACTATTTTTTTTCACAATAGTTTTATATTGTTGAATTTTTTTAATAAAGTTGTAATTGAGATTAAGGTTGGTGTAAGGGACAAACAACCTAAACTAGGACTTTAGACCTTAAAATGGTAGGTCTACAAAAGCATAAAATTTAATTATGAATAGACTCTTAACATTACTTATATGAATTGTTCAAGATAAAAGTCTTGTATTCGTTTTCACTCAAGTTCGATCTTGAATGCAACAAAACTTAATTATTATTTATTTTTTATTTAAAAAGACATCACTATAATATTCTCTTTAACCTTTAGATTCTAGTATATTTCCTAAAAAATTTATCTTCTTATTTTTTAGTAATACTTTTTGAGGTGTAATAGTCTAACGACAAGCAAACGAGACTTCACAAAACTGGTCTAAAACGTTTAAAATATAATAATTTTTGTCGCAAAAATGAATTTATTAATAGTATGACAAATGAATTATTTTAGGAAGGTCTAAAAGAAGAACTATAGTGGCTTCTCCTTCGGGTCAACTATTAATCAAATATACTGTATTTTCACATTTTGTTATCTCTTTCTCACATTTCTTTCTCCCTTTTTTTCTTTTCTTTTTTTTTTCATTTTCTTTTCGCAACCAATTGATAAAATACATGTGCACATAATTTTTCATATTAAGATATACATTAATGTACTTAAAATATTACGATATACATTAAAGTATTAAAATATTATCAATTTTTTTACACTTGTAAGTAAAATAATCATTCATATATATATATATTTTATTTTATCTATATCAATAGTATATATATATATATATAT
>JBBPBS010001075.1:8933232-8956906 GCA_037974835.1 Cicer judaicum | reverse complement strand
ATAACTTAAATATTAAAATAAATTTATATTTTTATCTCCATGAACAACATCAAATAAAGAAGTCATATGTTAAGATTTAGGTTAAAAAATTGATTTGAAGAATGATAAAAAGAAAAAAAGAAAATATATTGTATTTGTGATTTGGGGGATTAAATTTTAAAGTGTAAGTTATTGACTTGTTGAATTTGATGTTGATGAAAATGAATATATAAATTTATTTGATGATTTAAGTTATTAATTTGATAAATATATGATTTTTTTTTGAAATTGATATAAATTTTCTGAACTTCTATTTAAAAAGACAATAATATTGATATTTTAAAATATAAAAAATCAAATTATTACATAAAATTAAAAAAATGATGAAGTAAAAAAAAAAGAGATATTTTGGCTAAAAACTAATACAAACCCTCTCTTTTCTAAACAATTATCTCGTTTAAAATATAAACTAGTATTTTGTTGACAAAATAAATCAGTATTAAATATAATCATACCACCATATTTTAACACACATTCAACTAATAAATCATATATAATTGTACTTATGAATTACCATTTTTTATGTATAAAAATATTTGAAGTGTGTATTTTAATAAAACCCGTTCAACGCACGAAAAATACAATTAATCTCTAATTTAAGAAATTCTGATAAATGAAAGAATAGAGACTTCTCATAGTTTAAAAAACAAAAACTCTAAACACTCTCTTGTCCCAAAAGAGAGCGTTTCTTGGTTTACACCCAAAAGTCTCAACTTGTTTTTCTCTTCACCTTCTCTGTTTTACTCTCTTAGCTTCTTCTTGCAAATCATCTAGCTGAAATTTCTCACATTGTATCAATGGATGAAGAGGAATTGTGAGTGTTCTTCTCTCTTTATTGCGTTTTCCAATAATGTAAACATAAAAAACTTCTTGCATTCTTTTTCTTTTCTTTTCTTTTCTTTTCTTTTCTCAATGTAAATGTGAGGATGTTTCCCTATTAATATTGTTGTTGTTAATTTTTTTTTTCTGTTCATGATATTATTTAATATATGTATAATGTATCAATGTACTAAGATGAATTTGTTAGATGACTTTTCAAAAATAAGAACACTACATTTTTCGATTATCCCTTGCATAATCATTTAGGTAATGGTGGAAACAAAATTAGAATGCAGCATGATATATATGTCTTCTAGTTAAGGATAGTTTATGATTATACAAAACATTTCTTGAAAGATTTTGTGATAATGGAAAACGAAATTTATACACACCACACCTTGGTAGAATCTCACTAGTTCATTAGAGGTGGAGTCTTGTACCATGTGCAACATTAGAATACATTATGGATGAAATGAAAATTGGATGTATAAATATTTAACCCATTTTTAGGCCAAAACAAGCACAAGTAATATTTTATGTTTTTTTTTTTGGTGCAAAGTAATTTTTATTTTTCACATAAAGCAAAATAACTTCGAAATGTATGTATAGGAAAATTAATATTTATTATTGACTTATAAAACAACTGTTATCTATGGCAAAATGCATTAAACTTTATAGTTTTGGATAAGAATAGAAAATTAAGAATATTTTTCTATATTGTTGTTTTACTTTATAATTATTATTATGCTATTTTTTATGATAAGTTTATCGTTATTTTTCATGTCTTAGTCAAATTGGATAACATATATTGAAAATTTAATAATCTAAACACAAAATTAAAAAGCACGTGAACTATTTTTTATTTTATTTTAGAAAAGTTAATTTTAGAAGAAACTTTTGAAGCAAAATTTAAAAGATAATTCATATCTAAATTTGAAATTGTAAATGTACTAAAATTTATTCTAAAATAATTTTACATTTGACATTGAATGAAGAATCAATAACTTAATTTACACTATAAGCATTTGTTAAAATAATTATAAAATGATAAAAAAATTCTTCTAAAGAACGACAAAACTCACACTAAATACAAAAAAAAAAAAAACAGAAATATCTAATTGAACCCCCCAGTTCAACGTATAAAATATCTAGTACTAGCTTTTATAGAACGTAAAACTTTTTATTTGGGAGAAGTCTTATATGTAAAAAACTAGTATTTTTTTTGTTTTATATGTAAAACTAGTTTACTCATGTTTGTTTTTTTTTTTATTCTAAAAAAAATTCAGTTATAACAAAATACAAGTAGAAGTGGATTCCTCGGAATTCAGTTACACTCAGTAACCCAAACTCAACGTGTTTTGAGTAGTTTGACCTATTTTCTCTAACTCCAACCCAAACATCCTCGTTTCGTATGTCGCACTTTTTCCTTCATAAATAGCACTATAAATTCAGATACCAAATCCTAATTCTCTAATTCACCATTAAAAGCTTCACTTTTTCTTCTAAAACAAATTAATCTGAAATACCCAATTTCAATAGCCTTAAAAATCTAGGGTTTTTATTTTTATTTTTTCATAAATTAAAAATAAAAGAATAAAAATTTCACTTACGCTCTTCTTCAATCGTGATTGTGCGTCTCAAATTATTTGAGGGTTTCACTCAGAAACTCAATGGGTCGTTCTCGTGGAAATTTTCACCACGCCGATGATGATCCCAGCCAAAGGTTTGATTTTCATTCATCTCTTTCGTTATTGAATTTTACAATTGAAGAATTCAATTACGGCTTTACCATTGTAATTGAATTTTGCACAACTTGTTTTCCTCAATGTGTATGACTTTGATCATTGATGCAGTTAAATGCTGTGGTGATTTTGCTCTATGATGTATTTAATTGTTTTGTGTGCTTAATTTTATTGGGTGTGTAGGTCAAGGAGAAAAAAGAATGCTGCCAGTGGTGATAATTTAGAATCTGGAGCTGCAGGTAATTTTTCCACCATCACACACTGGTTAATTCTATAGTGCACTGTGAGAGTATATTCTCTCCACATTATTTAATTTACTAAATTTAGATAGTGTATATAGAACAACTTTGCGGCTTCAGCTATTACAGGTGTTATGTTACGGTCGGTGTGGTGTGAATTAATCACAACATTACATAAATCTTGTGAACATTATTTGCATTATCATATAATGTATCATACTAGTTGAGAGATGAGGAAGGTTAGAACTACAGAATGAGGTAAGGTAGTGTTTAAATCTATTCTGTAAATGTGTTTTTATCTATCTGAGATGAAAAAAACGGGGATTCTCGGATTTTTTTTTATAAATGATGTTTGTTGTGGGCGTTGCGGTCATTTTCTTCACTTCGTTAAATTGAGGAATAACGGTAACAACCACTACATATACCTTTTTGTCGCAGCCGTTTTCTCGGCCGCTGACCTTTTTTTAAAACTTTGATTATAAATAATATCAATTCATACATATAAGTCTGTAATTGTATTTTATTATGGAATTAATGTGTATTTGTTTGGTATACAGATGTGAAACTGTAATCGTATGTTTGGACATAAGCAAACGCATGTTTTGAAACAGAAATGCAAATGTACCTTAAATTAAGTTGTCATTCACCGAAAACCAAGTTCTAAATATTCTTCTGTATATATCAAATAATCTTTAGCTTAAGATATGATATAGGTGTTATCGCGGATTTCTTTTCTTTCCGTTTTCAAAATGGAAACAGAAGAAAGAATAGATAAGTTGGAGTCGAAAGTTGTACAGCTTAGTGATACTAAACCCTTTTTGCTAAAGAATAAATTATACTATAGCAGTGATAATTATTTATAGCTTTTGTTTTTCTATTTTGTATTTATTGATTTATGATTCATGGGTATTGTATGTGTGAAAATGATTTTTTTTGGGTTTCCATGTGAGTCAGGTCAAGGAGCAAGTGAAGGGAAAAGGGCTTTGTATCATTGCAATTACTGTAATAAAGATATTACAGGAAAAATCCGTATGAAGTGTGCCGTGTGCCCAGATTTTGACTTATGTGTAGAGTGCTTTTCTGTTGGAGCTGAGGTGACACCTCACAAAAGCAATCATCCTTACAGGGTTATGGTCAGTAACCATTAATTTCAAATGTCTTCCTATGATGTTTAGTTAACTTAACCTTTTGATAGAGAGAAAAGCTATCCGGTAATTTTACAGCTACATTGAAGGTTGATCACCAAGTATAATTTCAGTATTAATCAATTAAGTTAGATTATAAATTATTCTGAAACAGTTTCTTTTCATCGTATGTGGAATATAAATCATATTTGAAAGAATGTATGCTTGTGTATTTGCCTAACCGCCGTTAGAAAATTGCATTACTACTAGTTTTGGCAATGTTGTTGTTATTAATATTGCTTTGTTTCTCTATGATAGTTTTTTTAACACGGCTCCATGTTGACAGGATAATTTGTCTTTCCCTCTTATTTGCCCAGACTGGAATGCAGATGATGAAATTTTGCTTCTAGAGGTAGTTTGTTTAAATTTAATGCCAGTTGTGTAATACCATAAAGCATTATATTTGATATTCAAGAGACCTTTCTAGTAAAACAATTTTGGTTTTAGGGAATTGAAATGTATGGCATGGGAAACTGGGCAGAAGTCGCTGAGCATGTTGGAACAAAGAACAAAGAAGCATGCATAGAACACTATAGGAATGTCTACTTAAACTCCCCGTACTTTCCTCTTCCGGTATGACATGCATCAAATGAAGCTGCATGCAATTAGTGCTTCTTATCATATTTATTCATATTAAAGGCATTTTAAATGGTGACCATTTTATTTTCTAGGACATGTCTCATGTTGTTGGGAAAAACAGAAAAGAATTACTTGCCATGGCAAAAGGACAGGGCGATGACAAGAAAGGTTTGTTGCAATACACAACATGAGATTCATTAGTTTTTATTGTTTGGGATAAAATTGATTTCACTTCTTTTAGATCACTTGAACTTGTAGACTTTTAGCATGAATTTATATTGATATAATGTATCTTAAAACCATAAATAATAAAGGCTCATTTATATGTTGCTGATAATTGATTAAAATATATTTTAGTTTAAAAGAACAATAAATTTATAATCATCTATGGTTTCTGATTTTTCGCAGATTGTTTTTTTTTTTGGTCATATTTTTCTTAATTAATGGTCACATGTGATTGGCACAGGAATTTCCATGGGGGATCTTAGCTTAAAGGAAGAAACACCCTATTCTCCATCTAGAGTCAAGTAAGGTTATCATTTTTGTATGCATTAACTCTTGTCATGTTCAATACCATGTTCTGACTTCTAATTGTTGATTCAGAGTTGAAGATTCTCATAAAACTGGTTCCAATAGCCGTTTGGCTTCCAACATGAATTCAGGTAATCTAAGTAAGTCGATAGCTATGAGCCATATAACAATGAGTGAATAGGCAAATTGTTCTTGAAATTGTAACCGTCAGTCAAATTAGTCTCTGAATTTTACAAATTGACAAATACATTCTAAAATTGTAACACGTCAATCAAAATAATCCATATTTAAACTTTTATTGTTAAAAACTACGATGTGACATGTTAATTGAAATGTAACCCGTCTGCGTTGATCTCATATCAATGTCTTAACATTAACTAATTTTCTTATGAAATTTAAATATTTCATGAACTAATTTTATTTTGTCAATAATTAGTCCATGGAAAATTACAATTACTTACAAATTTGTCTGAGTTGACAAAATTTGATTGGCAAAATTGGTCCCGATAAGATGACATTGATAAGCTGCATATTCATTGGACTATTTTGATTAATATTTTACAATTTTAGGGATGTATTTGTCAATTTGCAAAATTTATGGACTGATATGACTGACACTTGCAATTTCAGGGACCAATTTGGCTATTTACTCTAACAATTTGCTAATTATCATCTTCTTTCATTCTTATATTGCTTATATATTGCAGAGTCAGATTCTGGGCCCTCAGGCAACATACATGCTGCATCTGCCACTAACCAGAAGGCATCCAATGTAGGTCGGGGTAAAGGTGGTCCTGCAATTGTCAAAATGGAAGGTGTGCATTTTATATTTGGTCCTAAATCTCAATTGACATTATTAAGTTCTAACCTTTGGACTTCTACCCCCACAGAAACTTTTTAAATTGTACCAACATCTTTTTGGAGTAATAACTTTTACTTTAATTTGTATTAAAAAAGTGAAATAAGATTATCATGTATTTCTGTTTTGCATTATGCCATTATTTATAAACCATAGTAATGAATAAAATTTGAAGTAATTTAGCAATTCATGACATTACATTTTCTGTCGTCAACTTCCTAGTTCTTTTGCCATTGGCAGATTCTCCAGTAGACAGAGATTTTGGAGGAAAGAAGCCAAATTCCTCTGCAAATGAAGGCTCTTTAGTTGAAGCCAGTGGTTATAACGTGAAAAGACAGGAATTCGATCCTGAATATGATAATGATGCTGAACAACTACTCGCCGAAATGGAATTTAAGGACACTGACACTGAGGAAGAGCGAGAGATCAAACTTCGTGTGCTGCGTATCTATTCCAAAAGGTCAACAACCATTTTAGTTTTCTAGGTTTCTTATCCTGAGTCATCTATAGGTATAAATATTTGAAGTTATTTGCAGAGTATTATTGCTCATACTCCCATCTTTAAATTGAAATACGTTGCAGGCTTGATGAAAGAAAGCGCCGGAAGGATTTCATTCTTGAAAGAAATTTGTTATACCCAAATCCATTTGAGAAGGATTTAACTCCTGAGGAAAAGGCAATATGCAGGAAATATGACATGTTCATGCGGTTTCATACCAAGGAAGATCACGAAGAATTGCTCAAAACAGCCATCTCTGAACACAGAACTCTTAAAAGAATTGAAGAGCTTAAGGTTTGAGACTCGGGCATAAGATTTCTTAAACAACAAATTCTTGCAACTCGTAAAGCATACTAGATATGACTTATGAGTTGGAAGAGTTTGTTGTCTAAATTTATATCCAATCAGAGTTTTGTATTTGTACATTCACGTTTTTAATGGATGCTTCATTTAGCTGTTTGTATTGATTCTGTGCGGTTGGGGCGCATACTGCATCACCTGAATCAAACAATTGACATTAATTCTGTATTTGAACACGGTAATGCAGGAAGCCCGGGCTGCTGGTTGTCGCACTTCGGCTGAAGCAGATATTTATTTGGCAAATAAGAGACGAAAGCATGCCGAAGAAAGTGCTCGTAGGGCAAGAGAAAATCCTCAAGTTATCCCAAACAATCACGGGGTTCCAAATGCATTAATGTCTCCAGACTCTGCCAGTAAGGATTTGAGTACTACAAGACCTGCAGGGCCTGCTACTTCAAGTTCTGTCAATGAAATGGATAGAACAGGATACTATGGAACAGATTTACTTTCTGAAGCTGTAAGCATGTTTGTCTTTGCCAAGTTTGCATTTTAAAACTGTACATTGATTATTATTGTATTTTCTGAAATTGTTGGCTGTAATTACCATGTCAGGAGAAACGCTTGTGCAGTGAGTTAAGGTTGCCTCCGGCCGTGTACCTAAAGATGCAAGAGCAACTGTCTGTACAAATGATTGCCGGCAATGTCACCTCGAAATCAGATGCTCATCAAATGTTCAAGATGGATACCATGAAAATTGACAGGGTGTATGATATGCTCATTAAGAAGGGAATTGGTTCACCATGAGAACTCTCCTAATCTATTTTTTCTGTTCTAGGCCTCCATAATAATAATCAAAATAAAATTTAGTTGTATATCAGATTATCAACATTTCTAGAAATTTTGAAGTGTTGTATCATGCTTTAGTAATAGGCAGAGTTAGATATGGTACTATACACACAGGTTAATCATGCTTTCTGTCTGAAAATTTTCCATCAATGGGGGGGAGTTGGTAGAAGTGGTGTGTACTTAGTTTCATAGGGTGATTGAAGATTTATTGGTAGACTATCAATTTTTTTGCTTAATAAATTTTCTACTTAGATGTTGTTTTTAGGGTACCCTTGAAGTTTGTTGAACATTTGTTTTTTTTTTTTTTTTAAACAATTTTTTCATGACAAATGTTTTAAGTTCGAAAAGTGTAAGCAGCAACTAATAAGTGTTTGGAAGAAGCAATCCTCAAGTATCAAACTGCACACGGTGTTCAAAGTTCAAAATCTGGTTAAATTAATGTCGAGGACTAAATAAATTAAACATTAAAAACTGAAAATTAAATTTTATTATTATTTATTTTAATTAAAAAAATTAATTTTTTTAGTCTTAGAAGAGATAGTTTTATTATCATTTAATCACATTATCTATGCTTAGAATGTTTATTTTATTTTCTATTTTAGCAATTTATACTTACTAAAAAATGAGTTTAACCTTTATGAACTACTTTGCTTTGCTAAAACCTTTTATGATCTGTTATGTGCAAAAATAGATTTGTTTTTGCATGTGTATCCTCCTTTTCAAAAATAATTTTAATTATATCTTATATTGAAATTTAGATACTATAATATCTTTATTTTTTATTTATTTTATTTATTTTTTTATAATTTTTAGAAGGTCATATCCCACATTACAACCATTTTAATGTAGAATATAATGATTTTTTTTTATTTTTTAAAAAAGAGGATATACATGAAAAATAACTGCAAAAATATCTTAAATAGCCGTCTAATAATATGTCCTATATGTAGCCACTTTATTTAGTGAATTTGAAAAAACACATCATTACTGCTACTAAATACTTCAATATTGCCAATCAAGAAATCATGAGTCGTGTTAGGTTGACACAAATTTTACAGCAACTTAGATGATTATTACAACTTAAATGTGCGATTAGTTATATTTAATAAACGTTTAAATGGATATAAGTTCTCACAGTTTATTAATCATCCAACGAATTCAAAATTTTGAACATTAGTAACCATAGTGTTGGTTATGAATATATATATATATATATATATATATATATATATATATATATTAACACTTAAACATAATTTTGATGGTTAATTATGAATATATGTATATTTAAACACTTAAATTTTGTTATTATTAACGTTAAAAACTATGGTTAATTAGGCCTAATAGATGATTAATGAGTTGAGATAACATAATATATTCATTAATCATCATGGACTATATTTATTTACCATCAAGTGAACATAATTAATCACATATTTAATATGTATTAATAATTTAAATTGATGTCAATTTTTTTTTGGAAACCAACAAATTGAATAAATAAAAAAGAAATATTTTCTAGCACAAGACGTGCCAAGAAAAGACCAAAAGAGTTACAAAAATAATTTATGTAGACAAAAAATATCAAACAAACGAGTCAAAATATATTACACATTATGAAAAGACGCAATAAGTAAATAATTCAAAGGATTTGTCTACCAATGAGAAAATGCACAATCAAAATTCTTAGCATTTACTTTAATCCACCACCAAATAAAATTTTAATAGGATCCACCAAATACTTAAAAAGAGTCATTCCTAGAGAAAAAATTGCATTGTTGCGCTCATTTCAAATATTTCAAGAAGAAGCTAACCAAATCACTTCAAGTAATTTTTGGCTTTCTTATTTTGAGAAAGTAAATCACTAAATTGAGAAGCATGATCGAAAACATAGAAGAATTGTTGAAATATCCAACCAAAGAGGAACATGATTCCAAACCACACCAAAACGTGAACAATCATATAATAAATGGGTTACGTCTTCAACTTTATCGCAACTTGCCACACACCACATATTCATTTAGAGTTAAATCTCTATATGCCAAATTTTCTTTCGCTGTTAATCTACTTTTGAACAGTCGCCAAACAAAGAGTGAAATTTTTAAAGGAACCATTTAATGTGAAATTAAATCAAGAAACTTTGGATGAACTACCTCCACTTGATAAGTGAGCATCAAGTAAACATCTTTAACACAATACCATCCGACATGACCAATTTGCCAAAACCATGTATCAATATAATTATTCTACAAACCAATATTAACAAGCAAAACACAACAATCTCTCCCTAGTTCTTCCTCCCAAAAAACAACATCCTCCTCCATTTCCATCCCACCCTCCAAACTCCAACCTAACCTATTCATTTCAGTTACTATTACATTTTTATTAATAACAATGCTAAAAAAATCTACCAAAACCTTCACACAACAAACTTATATTCAACGAAGAGTCTTCTTAAAATAAAGTATTTTTTACTTTTACCTACCACTCTCACCACATTACTACTAAATCAATCATCTCCCCCAATACTACCAAGTCTACAAGCCTTTTGAATATCCTCCAATACCACTTTTCTAATAAAACTTTATTAAATTCTCTAATCCTCCTCACACCCAACCTTCCTTCTTTCTTACCCAAACAAATCTTATTCCAATGAGTTTTGCACTCATCCTTGCTACTCTCTCCCCATAAAAATGATTTAAACATGGATTCAAGTAAATAGATAGTACATGCACAAGCTTTGTAGAAAGAGTAAATTGATATAGATGACATAACAAATTTGAGTAACACCAAACGACTGTCCATTGACATAATAAGATATTTCGAAGAAGAAAGTCTTTTCCGGATGCTATCAACCACCAATTTCCAAAAGAAAAGTCTACGAGGGTTGACACCAATTGGTAGGACAAGATATTTAAATGGTGTACCACCAATAAGACAATGTAACACAATTGAAAGCAAATTCTTAATAAAATTAACTTGAACTTGGACATAAGTTGCAAAATCAACAAGAAAGCTTTCATTGTTTTGCATTACCTCGATACTTGTCACACACCATTAATGTATCATCCGCAAATTGCACATGTGAAACCCTGAAATAATCACTAATTGATAACCACCAAAAAGTCTCGCGTTAGTAGATGCAAAAATTAGAAGATTCAACTCTTCTGCTTGCAATAAAAAATAAAGACAGACAAATGTTCTGCTTTTTGTAAACCTATTTCCAACTTAAATTCTCCTTACAGAGATAATACATTCCAGAATCCAATTCCTCCACTTGAGAGAAAAGTGTTCGGGTAAGCCTTAGTGTCAATTTATTTTATATAAATTATTATTGGAATCATGATTTAAATCATATATATAATTTTGGTTACATTTTCAAGATATCATTTATTATGTTATTAACTACATAATATAATAAAATTCTTAGAATAAATAGTTCATTTAATAACATATCATGTGAGTAGATTGATGATCACATCTCATGGGTCAAAGATATAAGATATCTAGTCGTCAAATAGGTATAATTATTAGGTGTAATATTTATACTAGATTGAGTCGTCGTGAGAATGCTACATAATTGTAGTGTAAGTGTCACTAGTAATTCTCATGTGCTATAGTGACTAGTCATTCGAATTGAAGTCACTATGATTACTACAAGGAGATTTATAGGTAGAGATGACAACATAACTTGTATCCGCAGGTACCCACCTGAATCCATCTTGATTTGGAGGGAAAAATCCGTTTTGATTGGGTGCGGGTGTAAGGGTTTTGATGTACACCCCGAACTCGCTTTGCTAGTAATATTATTGTAATTTTTAAATTTTATATACATGTATATATTGAATACACTATGTATTTATTTAAAATATTAAAATTTATAATCCTATCTCTATAGAAAATATTTTTTAATTTTATTACTATCTAATAATTTTAATAGATATGATTTTAAATTTATAATTTTATATATATGAATGAGTGTGGGTGTGGACGGGGAAACTCGAACCCTGTTGCAGGCGAGGATGAGTATCTAAATTTCACATATGCTAAAAAACAGAGACAAATGTGTATTTCTCCTATTAGACGAGTGTGGGAGTGGGGAAGACAAAATCCATCATTGACCTGCCTCGTTGTCATGACTAGTTGTAAGCTTTAAGGCCATCAAAGGTTGTATGTAACATGACAATCACAAATGTGGTTATTTGGCCTACAATAAATAATATAGAAGGATGTAGATAAGATTTTTCCCTTCTACATAAGTTATGTCTTCGGTTACTCGATAGAGTCAAACCGTGAAAATGCATCATCATGCTATAATAGATCAATATATGATATTAGGTCTATTGATTTTACGTGTCTACTATGCGATAAATAAAGAATTGAGAATTACGAGGATGACACATACTATGATATTTGCATTCAATTCAACATTTAGATGAAAGGACAATTACTCCACGACTAATAGTGGCTGCAATAATGTTTGAACCATATCACCAATCTTCTCATAGTTTGAGTAGCAATAATGTATTGCTAAATACAAATCATTGTTTATAATATATTATAAACTATATAAAATATTTAATATTACTACTATTTCTTTGAGAACCAATAAGCGTCACAAAAGAAAGTACTAACAGCGAAACAAATGATTAAATTAAATAAGATTTGATTTAATTAGATGTTAACTAATTAAATATAATTTAATATATTAACATGTTTATAATTTATAATTATTAATTTTTAACCTAAATAATTGATTAATTAAATTATAATTTATTTAATTGGATAATTTATTTAATTTTCCTAAAAAAATATAAAATTAACAATTTCAAAATGGTTTCTTTTGAAATTATTGTGTCAACATTTTTTTAGTTCTTACCTTTTACAATAGTCGTTTCAAGACAAAACCTGCGTTGGAGATTTTGTGGTTGACCAGATTCTTAGTGAAATTGGAACTACTGAAAAAGAAATTGGGAATATTAATCGGAATTGAGAAATAATTGGATCTAATAATTGATGAATCGAAATTCAATTTGCTGATAACAGAAACAATTAATTAATCATTTTGAAGTGATTAGCTTCAATTTCACTTTTTCCATCCATTGATGCATAGAAAATGAAGTGAATCACTCGAAAGAAGAAACAATCATTTGCAATTTTGTATCAATATTGTATTTGAAACTCTAACCCTAATTTATGTAAGAGTGTAGTTTTTAAAGGAAGAAGAATAAAACATTAAGGGAAGAAAAATGAAATAGGTTAAAAAGAATTATAATTTGATTATATTGACGTTTATTTTTAGGTTAAAAAATATATTTGATTTAATTATATTTAAGTTTAATGATTGTTACAATTTTTGTAAAGGAAGTTGGATGTAATGACTTTTTTAAAATAAAACTATATTTGTAGGGTTGTGAAAAAAACAAAAAAACTTACAATGACTAAAATAAAATAAAAAAAGTTATAATTGCAAGGACCAAAAACATATAAATCTAATTGATTTAATTGTTCTCCTTCAAAACATAGCCTTCCCACCCTTCAATATGATGAGTATTCCAATATTCCTTCACAAAATCACGATAACTAGAAATATTCGTCCAATATTTAAGCATATGAAACGGACTAGGGTCTAATTAATCTCCTCTATATTAAGCACGATAGAACAATGATCAAGAAGACATCTTTAAGGTCATTTGTATAAAATATGGTTATTTTAACGTCCACTTTTGAGATAACAAAAAACAATTCAACTTGTTCATTGGTAATTCATTCAGACTCACCAAGTGAACCTTCTATCATGTAACAGTAAATCAATAAAATTTTGAATATCTTTTGATATAATAAACTCCTTTCTATTGATCATTTCTTCTTAATTTCAAAAATAATTAAAATCACTACAATTACACGCTATTAACAGCCTAGAAAACTTTGAACTTTATCAAGGAAGTGGTTCCACAATAACTGTTTACTATTACTATCACAAGGAGCATAGACATTTGCAAGAAGAAAAATTATCCAGAGGACATACACCATCCACCTATAGCAAGCACATGGTTTAAAAACATGCTGATAATTCCACCTCGATAGTATTAGTATACCATAAATTAAGAACACATCCAAAAAGCCCTACTAAAGGTTTAAAAGAAAACCCACATTCAAAGAACCTCAAAGCTTAGAACAGAGAAATTGATCTACCATTTTCATTTTTGTTTCTTGAATACAGAAAATATCATGCTTCTTATCCTTAATCAACAACCTCACTTCCTTCCTCTCACATTACAACAAACAATCTTCATAGCGACCAAATTCACGTGCTTTTAGTCACTCGACCAAAATCAAAATTTGCTAATAGACGAAAAAAACATACTTCAGTCCATTTTATTTATATCTAGTTAAAAATTATTTTAATCCAACGTTTTTTTGTATTATTATTATAAGTAAAAATACGAATAAGATTATGAAATTACGTAGGTTCATTTTAACGACTTTTCATTATAAGCATAAGGTTGATTTTCTGATCGGCACAAAGTTGCATTGGGTATGCATGCTCTAATATGCTAAATACTTCTACAACGTGCTTAAGAGTTAAGATAATCGATTTTTATGTAAATTTATCAAAATTTCAATTATCAATGTTTTTAAAGAGTATCAACGAAGAGACCCCAAATTCAAGTATAAAAAATTAACATGAATTAATCATCTTGTCATGTGTACATACTATTTATGTAACCGCTTTTTTTCTTAAAACTACTATTTATTCAATTTAAATTTGATTGTGTAAGAAATTAACTTACATTGACATACATATTATTTCTCTTAAGTGAAAGCAGCAAAAATTTTACCAATGAAAATGTTATAAAATTACCGTAGCATACTAGAACGACATTTTTCGATCATTAATATCAATCATTTACCGTTCGCTGATAATTTGATCGAAACACAAGTATCCAAACATATGGTTACATACAGCCAACCATATGAATAGGTGCATACACATTCTGCAAAATTTTCAAGATAAAATCTAATATGGTTCATAACCAAAGGTAAAAACTACTTAAAATCTCATATTACAAACTTTACCCTTGGTCTAAAAACTCATTGATATGCATGCAGTTTCAAGTTTCAGCGGATATATGTGCAATTGTGCAGCATCTAACAACCCACATGAACTAAACAAGGACCTTAAAATATATCACCCTTATAGATTGTTCATCTTATCAAAGACTCTCAACCCAAAAACATAAGCTATACACTACAATTACCTAGAGTAAGAACCTTAAAGACCATTATCCTCTCTCTGCATTAATATATATATTGCTGCTACCCTGAAGTTTCATTTCATTATTATATACATCATAAGTCCACCTTCAACTATAATCGGTATGAGAGAGAAAAATCTCTCATTTTACCTCTACCATATATTCATGTAACTTGTATTGCTCCTGCTGCATCAAGTTTTGGTTCAGAACAACCAAATTTTTCCTCCGTCGCCAACTTATCCTCGCTGTCATCTCCTCCAGTGTTGTCCGCATCATCACCATTGTTGTCAGTTCCCTCATCGCTGCTACTACCAGAGTTACGATCCCTGTCTTTACCAATGGCATGGAGTGGTTTCATTTCATCGTCTACATTGTCAGTATTACCATCACAGCCACCACCAGAGTTGTTGTTATCCTCGTCTTCATGAATGGCGTGGAGAGGTGGTTTCCATAAAGTCATTCTCTTCATACCAGCATTAAGTGCTTCCAAACCAAATGATTCTGGCTCAACCTTTTCGGCAACATCAGCTTTGGCAATTGGCAACACTTTGCTTTCAGTTATTGCAGAACCGCCGTTCATAGATCCATCCACCACTGCAGAGTTAGCTGCCAACTTGGTGCGAGAATCGGCATTTGAAGATAAAAAGCTGCAAATGTCAGGCTTTCCCAATATATCAACCCACCTGTCATCAATCCAATCTCGGGAAATCCGAATGTCGTTCTTTTCAACCAATAGAAACTTCTCTTCACCTAAAGGGAATCACATTACCATGAGATGCCTTACCCAAAGAAAAACACGATTCACCAACCATAGCAAAAAACAAAACTAAGAAAATTAAGTAATTTGAATCGTACCGGGGGAATAAACCTGCAAGGTTCCAGTTTCGGAAACATCAACAGCAGTTATAACACCTTCCCACCATCCGTCACCGCACCAAGCATCCACTGCTGCTCCAATCTCAAAATTATGAACTTTAGCAAATTCAGGAGGGCGTGGTCGTACAGTTAAGCGGCCTAAACATCGCATACCCAGTTTGTCAGGAGCTGCCACTCTGGATGCAGGGATCCATTCCTACACAAGTCAATAACAGGGTTGAGAACTGTATTCTCTCCTTAGCTTCAGTAGGGCTCAATTACTGAGATGTTTGGACATCTAAGCCCAAAAGATCACCATAATAATTATGTGTACTTGTATAGAAATTTGCAAACCCGATAGATAGACCAAATATAAGGCATTACATACCTCAAGTTTCTCCTCGTCATCTGCATCCATCAGATCATCATACTGAACCTTCAGCTGTTTCTGAGTCATACTCAAGATTTTACACCTAAACCAGCATCCTCGAATGCCACTATCTTGACAGAGAAACTCTATCTTTTCATTGACTTTAAAAGGCAGTTGAGGCTTAGGTCCAATAACCTTAATACCCATTGTTTTTCTCGACAGTTTAAGTTTTAGACTTGGGAATTTTTGTTCACTTTTTGACATCTCATTTATAGGAGAAGAGTTTTGCAGACCAGAAGAACCTTTATCAGGTGCTGGATAGTCTGTAGAACTTCTATTCCTCTTATTGCTGGACCTCAAAGGATCATCTTGAGTGAAGTTCTCATCATCTTCTGCGTGCAATTTTGGATAGTTTGCCTTTCTTTTTGTAAGAGTAGGGCTATCCAAACCAGAAAGTATAGACTGGTTACTATAACCGCGTAACTTAGTAAGTGCAAAGGGTTTAAGCTTATTATTCTTAAGCTGCCTAGAGCATATATGAATCTCAGATAAGGAGGTTTTTGACACATCAGCTTGGTATTTCTCGTAATGCTTAGGAGTCATAACTGTTGCAGGACCGTTGACACACTCGGCACTGATCACCTGAACATTATGTGTGATGAAAACCTCACCCTCTTGAAGTTCCAGCTCTGGCATCACATTCTTAACTTCCTCACCACGGTGAAACCAACGTACCTTCACCCTTTTTTGTTTCTTTTTGTCTTCATACATGTCTTCCAAGTAACCAAGATAGTGATTTTCCTCTTCAGACATAATGTACACAAATGAATGAACCTATAAATTAGAAAGAAACATTTCAGAATCATAAGATTACCCCCTTCACCCAGGAAAAATCAATGAAACCAAGAATGGAGCGAAATAACTAAGATGGAATGGAACGACAAAAAAATAATCTTCTTACATATATGGTTGTCCCGTTCCTGTAAAACCCTGAGTAGTGCTTTAGCTGTTTAGCACAAAACCAAGCTAGGCCTGACCATTCAATATCCGAACTTTGAAACCTCAGTTTCCTAGAAATCTGCAATACAGAAAAGATAGACACGGCGAACTAATCATATCATACGAAGATACAAAGGGAACTAATAAGAGACGAATTTAATTAAGTTGTCATTTCTATACCATTTTATCAAGTAATATCTTTTTATTAGCGTTGAATCCATCTGCTAAGATATCGATAGATCCTGCAGCTTGAGCTGAATCATCCAGTTCTGCACCTGTCAGAAAATTTGAGGTTGCTCAGAATTTTTTTATTCCCATAACAAGAATAAAAGCGGTTCAAAGAGGATTAATAGACCATGTTGTAGCAAAACAAATGCACGGCAAAAAATAATAGTATCCATAAATATCAGAAGGAGATATGCATTAAAAGAGCCTCCACACATTTTATTTAGACACACTTAACTTCTCCAGACAATAAATAATTATTTGCCAATTGATCCAAGGATACCATATCAAACTAAGTCAAACTTGCATCCAAATAAAAAGAAGAAAATAACAGGCAATCAATGTTATGAGACTAATTTTACTACTACCGCAATCCCAATGCAGCAACCTTACTGTGGATCAAGACTCGAGACTCGAGAGAAAACATAATAAGAAAGAAAATTATTAGGTTTAAATCTCCAAAAGTAAATTGATCAGAAGAATACCGTGTCTAATACGTTGATTGTAAATAAAAAATGGAATGAAATAAAATAAAATCAACAGATCCCCAGATATAAATTCGGAACACATATCCAAAACATTATAACAGATCAAAGAAATCACAAAGTCTGGCAATGATGGAAAGAGAAGGAAGTTAATCAACGAAATGAACAGTACCCATTTCCTCTTCCAGAAAACGCCTGACATCGAAACACATCTCTCACCCACCACTATGTATCCTTTACTGTACCGCAGCGAAAGCTTCAACGATATCGAAGAAGCACAAGCTTGTGAAATTTCGCAATGTAATGCGTTTTCTGAACGGCTTTATAGTAGTGCGTCAGTGGGCTTTAAAACAGCCGAGGAAAAGGTATTACGTCATGTTACAAACAAGCAATATTTCATTGACGTGCTGCCAAAGTTAAAGATGGACTATTATTGTTTGGGCCGGGCTTAGTAATCCTAGAATAAATAGTCCGTATGACTTAGATTCGGTCACAGTATGATATATTTCGATTAATTCCTCAACCCTAAAACCCTAGTTCTCTTATTATTACCACAATCTTCCTCATTCTTAATCTTAATTCTTTTTTTTCTTTTTTCTGCCTGTTCTGCCTTGCAGTGGCAGCTGGTAAAGATGTGATATAAGCTATAACTTGATTTTCCCGTCAATCTACATAAATTGCTTTGGTCACAAGGGACGATTACATTTCTAAACTATGCCATTTCCAACTATGAGTACAACTTGATGCAATGTCGTGATGTATTCAGTTAGAATACCACATTAAATCAGGCTAGTCTTGTAAATTGCGGATCGCGGAAAATGGCGGTTTGTTCAAATTCCGCTATGCTACAGCACCGCTATAGCGGCTATTTGACAACACTTATCAAGCTCCCAAGAAAGAAAAAAAAGAATTAATATTTGACTGTTAAAATAATTCATGGTTTCATAAATTACATTAACAAAACGACATGCCATAAACTAGTATAGAAAAACCAAACCAATCACGACTGCTCTCGCATTTATTTCGCTTACCATGAATACAACTACAACTACGGATACTAAAATGGTGATTATTAATCATCCATGATATCAAATATTTAAATTTAAAAATATAGAACGTAAATATTATATGATTGTGCTCATGGAACATAAAAAAATAAAAAATAAAATAAAAAAATTAGTAGATAGCTATTCTATTTGAAAAATAAACCAATTCAGTCAACAAATAATCAAAAGGCTTACATTTCGAAATCTTTTTAACCCTCATTGTGAGTCATGAATATGAAAATTCAAACACGACATTCTACAAATAAGATGTACAGAATACAACTTTCAACTTAGCGATCATGAATCAACAACAATAGAAACAACAATCAAAGCCGAAACTTTATGTTGAGTAAGATAGAAGACACTGGGCAACCTACGTAAAACCTCATTAAGTCTTAATAACATAGACAGTGGTTTTAAATTGTAGTCCGTAACCGCAATAGCAACGTAAAGGCTCTAAAGGTCTTTGCAACTGCGTCGAGACCGCTACCACAACTACATATACCACATTGGTTCACAATTTTCTACAACATCAATAACCGTTACGTAATCACAACCGCAATCACAATTGAAAGCCTTTGCATGGATCAACCATGAAAGTGATCATGGAAACATCTTTTGTAGCCAATAAATACATATACAATTAATACAGCATGGACTTGACCGAATTCTTCGAACGATAACTCGTTGGATAAAGTACACAATGTGGTTGATAATGAAGAAGTCAGGTAGCATACAGCAGGCGCACATGAACTCGGGTATATAGAAAATAATAATAATAATAATAACCTTCCAAACAAAAAATCTCAAGAGCACAAAAACCATTCATACAGTAAACATAATTCAGAACTTGCACATGCATACACAGACAATACGTCTTGACAAACAAAATCATCAAAATCAAATTGCATTAGAATCAAACAAAATTACCAGCATGGTGTGATTGATTCCTAGAAACCAAATGGTTGAGCCAGTCAACAACCTCCCTCCTTGCCCTCCATTTAAAAGCACTGGTGGTGGATCCATAAGCCTGCAAAAATTGCTGAGGAACAACATACATCATGTGTCTCACACTTCTCTCAGTTCCAACAACAGAAAGCACAGAAATCCCAGACACATGTTTCAAGTAGAAATGAATCACTCGGTTCCCACGTTCTTGACATATCACTTTCTCCTCCCACGATACAAAAACAGGATCAACCTCGTCACTAGACATTCTTCAATCCACCACCACCACAACAACAACCACTCTACTCTACCACATTAAACGACAACAACGACAAAAATAACAATGATGGGTCGTTCCTAAACCAACCCCAAATTGGTCAAGGAAAAACCCTATAAAAAAAACACCGCTCCCAAACTCAAACCATTGAAGACCCACCAAGCCGACAACAACCCAGATGAAAAAAATCGATTTTTTAAAGTCTTAATGAAATGGGTAAAAGGGGATCAAGATTAAAGAGAGAGAAAAGAAAGGGTCACCAAGAATTGAGAAAGCATGGTACAAAAACTAGAAGTGAAGTCAAAGAATGGCCTCAGCGGAAAAAACAAAGAAAGGTTAAAGCTACATTCATCGTTCTACGTCGTTAGATTATTGTTTGTTAAGAAACAAAACCCAGGTTTTATGAAGTGGGGTTCAAGAAAATGGGTTAGAGAGAGAAAAAGAAAGGTTTTTTGGGCAGAAAAAAAAAAGTTAAGAGAAAACGGTTGAATCCCTTTCAAAAGAGACCAAAAGAGTTGCTGATGCGAGTGAGAGCGACGACTAACAAAAACCTCAAAAGAGAAACATGTTTCTGTTTTTTTTTTTTTTGGTATTGTTTTTGTTCTTTGTTAGTGATTCTGTGTTCTTCTTTTTTTGCCGTGTGGAGGAGGAAGTGTCAGAACCTAGAGGGTAATAATGGAATTTCCATTTTATTTAAGAGGGATATTCCGGTGCTGCACATACACGTGTATTATTGACACGTGTCGTTCTCATGATTCTGTTTAACCGTCTTGATTCCTCTTTTTTAATCTTGATTCTGCGACTGTACTGGAGTATGGTGTCTATCACTGTAGGGTACCATGTTTCTGCGACCTTCTCGAAGTCAAGCATTTTAACTAAACTCTAGTTATATAATCCCAAACATGCCCAATGCTTACTTTAATGGAAAATAAATTCGGCAAAACTCAATAAACATTTAGCATGTGTTTGGTGTTATCTAAACAATATATAACATGTGTTTGGTTGTGTGATTTATAGCCTTCCAACTTACATTCAAATGTTAGATTTTGTAATTTTACAAAAGTTATAAAATTAAAGTAATTTTTGTTTGAATGTGAAAATTTGTTTTAGTGTAAATTTAGATTTGTATTTGATTTCAACAAAATTGCATTGAAAAATCACGGTAATGCAGATACTATAATAAAATTCAGCACTCGATCTTATAATAATTATTAAATAATAAATATATTATTAAAAAATTTCGATTATCATAAAAAATTTATCGATCTTAATTTATAGAGAATATATGTAAAAATAAAAGTAAATTATTAAACTTCAATAATGTATAGGATTATCGAGGATATTGACAATCATATAAAAAACAAAAATTTAACTACTTTTTAGTTTTAATATTCATATAAAAAAAGTCAAGCATGTTCAATAAATAAAAAAACAAGCATGTGCTTATCTCTTAACATAATTTATCCTATTATTGAAAAATGAAAAGAAGAGGATTCAGATGTATTTTGTAAAACATAAATTTGAGATTTAAAAAGAATCATAATTATATTATCATGCACATTAAAAATGAAGTAATATTTCAAAGTAATAGCTATACCTAAGTTTTATACATATTTGCAAACCAATCATAAAACGACACACTACAATGTTAGTTGGGGCCCGCTAGAGCAGTGGTTCATGCAATTGAGTTCCTTTTATCCAACATTTAAGCCACGAGAAGATAAGGAATGAGTGACATAAGGTTGGTGTATTGTTTGGTATAGTATATAGTGTTATTGTCAAACAACACCTGCATTTCATTTCCATCCACAAGATATATAGAATAGCCCAACAACGTTAAATTGCATAAGCTTTAACGAGGTACGTAATTGTGTATGAGATAGGAGGAGTATATACGAAGAAAACCTTAGCGGCCAAATTCTAATATTAATTTACTCCACCAAACCCTTGCGTCACTAATAATAGCATTTGAAAATACCACTCAATATGGAAGAGAATTAAAAAGCTCACTCGACCAACGTAAATTACACCTTTAAAATCTTTGGTTAAGTGTTAGGTGAGGAGTTATCATCTCTTTTTTGTTTTTTACGGAATATGGATACATGCTAACATTGATGGCAAAGATACTTTTTTTTTCTAAAAATTCAAAAGAAGCTACTCCTGCTATATAATTCTTCCTCCTATACTAACTTTTGTCCCCGATTAATAAGTTAGTCATATTAGTAATTCTTTAAAATTATGTTTTCAGTCGAGTTCGTTCAATGTGAAGCTCAAGACTACTTAGATTAATTTCGTGTAGAACACATAATTTGATTGTCTCGTCTTCTACAACTTACAACTACATGGAATAAATAAATGAATTTAATTTTTTTTGTAAATATCGGAAAAATTTGAGACTCAAGTTTTTTGAAATTCAGTTTTAAATCGAAAAAATTTGAAGAAATTTTTGTTGTTTTATTATAAAGAGAAACTTGATGAAAAATTTTTCCTAACACATTTATGTCATGAAAAAAGTGAAAACAATTATTTTAGTATTCAAGAGTGTTTTGAAAAACTTCTCTTCAAATTTCTTAAAATAGTAATGTGTTTCCAAAAAATTTCAACAATTTTTTTGGAATTATATTATAGCGGGAGACTCGCGTTTATTTTGAAATACTTTGAGGTGAAAATTATGAAAAAGTAAAAGTTTTACTTTATATACAGGAGGCAAATGTGAAATTTCATATCAAATGTGTAGATAATGGTATGAAGTAAGATTTTCAAATCTCAATGTTGGGTTCATTAGTTGAAGCCCTTATGAAATAAGAATGGGACAACCATGGATAAATAATTCGGCCCACATATTATTGTTTTGAAAGTTTCTTTTAACACTATTTTTAAAAAAATACACATTCAAAAGGCAAAAAGAAAAACTATATTTTTGTTAGTAATTATGGAGGATGTGTAGGAAAAAAATTTCCTATTATTTTTGGTATTACCAGCCCATACATTATTGTTGGATAAAAAATAAGTCTCAAACTGTATGCAGTTGGACCAACAAACTGAAAATGGTGTGCGCTTGTGGGATTTATTATTCTTGGATCATAAACAAACTTTTAGATAGGGGAATATATTATACATACCCCATATTTTGTACACACACCATCAAATTTTCTCTTATTTACAAAATTACGGACACAATGCTCTCTCTTTATCTCTTTCTCCAGTTTTACATTTGATTTGTAAAGAATATTCGAAGCAAAGAAAGTGAGAGAAAATAAAATCATTTTTTGGTGGTTTGAATATAAGAATAAGTAAAAGAAAGACTAAAAGACATTTTAGGTTTCTAAAATTTTAAAATTAGGTGATTTTAGTATCCGTAGTTTGAAAATTATAATTTTAACGTTTTTTCTAAATAAATGATCTCTTTGATTTTGACTCAGGTAATGCGTTGTTTTTTTTTTTTAAATTGTTAGTTCATTTAAAAAATATTATGTTTTATTTATTTATTATAAAATTGTTAGCTCTGACTATTAATTAAGATAAACATACACAAAAATAGAATATTAAAAAAATGTATTTTTACTTTCTTTT
>JBBPBS010001075.1:8845019-8929993 GCA_037974835.1 Cicer judaicum | reverse complement strand
TATTTATTTTGACATATGTATTTAATGATTTGTATTTTTTTAACCAATTTAATATATTTTATATAATATTATTAATATAATTTATTATTTTTTTACTTATAATAATAATAATTATTAATTTTTTAATTATTAAATTGGGAGAGATAATAGAAAAAAATTGTTAACAAAATAGAATTAAATTATTAGTTTATCCACAAAGGAGAGTTATTAAAATAATATAAATTTATTTATAAAATAGGAGAAAATTATTAAAATAATATAAGAAATTATTTGTTTTGACACTGTATTTCTTTTCTTTAATTTAATATATTTTATTTGATTTAATTAATAATATTTTTTTTTAATATTTTTATTAATTTTAATTTATTAAATTAAATGTTAATATGAAGAAAAAAAAAATTGAATACCGTGTACATGAATGCGTCCGACCTCCTGCTACATCAAAATTTGTTTTTTCGTTATTTGTCCTGAAAAGAAAAAAAAAAGAATATTTAAGTATATATTTTTAAAAAATAGAATACTTAAGTATATATTTTTTAATATGGGAGTATTTTGATAATTAAAAAAATATATTTAAATAAATTATACGAGGAATGGAGTTTTATTTCATGGAATTACTATTTATTATATTCTACTTATGAGTTATGACCCAAATTAAGACTTTGTCTTAGGGTTGATTTATAAGCAAAGCAAAAAATATGGCTACCATTCTTTGATAGGTGTCCGAATCTCATGGATTGTTTAACACGGGTCGGGGCATTTTTTTTTAAAACAAGTTCAAGTATCTCTTCTATTCCATATTAATAAATTTAGTATGGAATTTTTTTATGAATTAATATTTAAAAAATATTTTAAATTACAACGACATTAAATATCATCTTTTATAAGTGAATATTAATAATTAATTTTATTTTTATGATTGAGATGTTAATTTAAATAATATATGTTTGATAAATATAAAAAAAGTAAATATATATCATTGACCATCATAAACTATTATTTATAATTAGTATTGTTCATCGTCGTTAAATTTTTTAATAAGTTTTAAATACCAATTAACATAAATCACTTATAACAATAATTCTTGTGATCCTTACTTAAGTCACCGTTTTGCATTTTGTATATATAAAAAATTGTTGAAAAAAATTATAAAGTTCACTGCTATTGCTAAGTGAGAGTCCAAAGTAGTATACAGTTTCAAATAAATTACCAAGTTGGTATACATTTTATAAAAATTAGTCAATTTAGGTTAAAAAAACTCAAATATAGTACTCGAGAATTATATTGATTAGAAAGCAATTATTGATGAGTATGACGTTAAGGGTCATGGGTGTCACAATTCAAGCTAGGTTCAAATATGTACGCAACAATAACAATTGCATTTATAATTATGACATATCATTGAAAATGTGACCAAAAACCACTTTAAAGAAAGACTTAACCTATCCATGCACTCCAAAGCAACCGTATATACACAGCATAACTCTCAATAGTCAAAATAACGACCCAATTCTTTATAAAAAATAAAAAATTAAATAACAATTATAGCTTAATTAATATAAAGTTTAATTAACCCGTGAAATAAGCAATTTTTTGTTATTCATCCAACGGATTATAGGGCATAAGCATCGACTCCAATATATATACCGGTGTATAGTTATTTGCTTTAAGCAAAGTTCTTAATTCTCTCTTTCAATTTTAATTTGTTTCTCCTAGGAACAAAAAAATTAAGAGGCATGTCACTTAGATGGCTTCTCTATTCACCTTGCCATGTCTTAGGATACCCTACAAAGGAGAAAATTGAAGGTTATTCAAATGGAGATGTCAACAAAAAGTGCTTTGATGATGAAAAGTTAAATTACTCTTCTTGTTATGGTATTTTTCAAATGCCTCTTCATTATCCACGTTACACCAAACTTGATTATGAGAGGATGGAGGAATGGAAGGTGGATCTGCTTCTTAATCAATATGGATTAAGTTTCAAAGGTAATCTTGATGAGAAGAGAGGTTTTGCAATTGGAGCATTCTTGTGGCCTGATCAATATTAATTGAAGGAGTTATATATAGTAGTTACAAATGTCTCTTTTTCTGATGGTTTAGAGTTTAGGATTTAAAGTCTAAGGATATATTTCAAACAAAAAAAATTTGTTTCTATAATATATATATATATATATATATATATATATATATATATATATATATTTCTTCTCTATTTCTATGTCTTTCGTAACATTTTATGTAATTTAAACTCCGTCTATTTTTTTTATATATAATTCAATTTTATTGATATATTAATTTATTTAAAAAAATACCATTTTTCTCTAGTAATATAAAGTTTTGTAAAACAATAGTGATATAGACTTTTAAACAAAATTTTAACACATATTTTCAAAATATGTGATACTCAAATTTTACAAAATTTATTTCGATTTCAACTATTCTTACCTTAAAATACTCATACATGTTACTAGTAATATATTAATTAGCTAGAAATAACTAAAATTAAAAATAATTAAATAAATTGTTATTTTTAGAAATAATAAATATTTAATTTAATTGTAGTTTTAGTTATTTTATTATTATCAATTTATAGAATTGATCATCTTATTTTAAAAATCGAATAACGCTTTAACATATTTTAAATGACGTGACATAATTTTATGATATAAAATTATATAAATGCATTAATTATTCTTATATTATTATTTAAATTAGAAATATAAAAAAATTTAAAATTAAAAATTAAATTTTTTCGAAGTTTTATTATAATTTTATGGATAATAAATATTAGTACGTTAGTGATAAGTGAAAAGATCAAACATAGATATTCTCACTAGTACAAAATTGAGTCGTTAACAATTTAATACCTCTTCACAATTTAATACCTCTTCAAAATTGAAGATCAAACATTAATACGGTAAAGAATCAGTTAATAGATTTAAATCAGTATTTGAAAGAATAAAATGTTTACGTAATATTCGAATGATTTAATTATTTTGAAACATATATTTTTTCTTTGAAGATGTGTGTCGGGTCTTTGACCTTCTTTTTATTCATTATTACACCTTATGCTTAGATGGCCACCTTCATATTATATATATTTTGGTTTATTAAAAAAAAGAAAAAGCTATAGTTGATTCAGACTTACTATAAATGAAAGAGATCTTATAGTTCAATGTACTCTCAAGCCAAAGGCAGCAACACATCATTTTGTTCCAAAGCCATTTTCTCATTCCTCTCACAAAGTCTCAATAGCCATAATTATCACCCTCCATTAAGTAGCACAATAGCAAATCAACCCTCTTAAGATGGATCATAATGAGAATGGATTGAACAAGAAGCTGTTCTTGAAAAGAACATTGCAATTTGTTTTCCCAATTTCTGCTTTTTCTATCTTCCTTTGTTACTCTTCTGGCTTTTTCATACACCCTCAAACCTTCAATGCCTACTTCTCCACATTCCTTTTCACCTTGTTCACACACACCCTTGAAAGGAAATACATGTTTCTCATTTGTAATGGAATCCTTGCATTTTTAGTCAAGAACTCACTCATCATCACTACTACCTCTTCACATTCTCACTTTGATCAACTTCATGCTTCTGATGATATGGTAGAGTACCGGAAGCAACAACTGACTAATGATCAGGACCACCAAGAGTTATGGACTCATCAAATAGTTGCCCCTTTAACAAGTTTTGAATCTCATGAGGAAGTTTCTATTATGGCTGAAGAACAAGATGATGAGTACTATGAAGAAAAAGTTTCAGAAGCTGAAGAACATAAAGAAGATAGCTTATATATCCAAAATGAGGCTTGCATAGCAGATGAAAAAGAGATTATGCTCAAAGGGATATATAATGATGATGATGATGATGATAAAGTAGGAGAAACAACATTGGCAACAAATGAAGAATTAGTAAATACAGAAGAATTGAACAGAAAGTTTGAAGAATTCATAAGGAAAATGAAAGAGGAGATGAGAATTGAAGCTCAAACACAACTTATTGCAGTCTAGTATATGATAATATATCTAAGAAAAGAAGACAAGGGATTAAGTACTTTAGTCTTTCTTTTTTCATATGACTAAGCCTTATGCTTGTATTTCACTTTTTAGTCCCTTTTGTTAATTTGCATTGTGATGAGCTATGATATTCCACATCCTTCTTCTAGCTTCTTAATTTCCTTTTCAGTCCTTCAAATTATGTCATGTCGTTTTAAAATTAGTATTATATATGCATGTTAGACTGGTTCTACTATGTTAAGATCTCTTAAGAATAGATACTCTTTTATTATTCTTAAGAATAAATGAAGAAAACAAATATTAATTCTTAAATATTCAACTTATTTTTAATTTCTCATATTTTTATTGAATCAACATCAATCACATTACTATTTTAATTATAGGAAAGTAGAAGACTCTAAACTTTTACTTAAAGATGACAATGTTGGTCGCTCTCGAATTTTGAACTATTTTTAAGCTTTAGTTTACTGTACATTACATGTGACACTTTTCCATCCTATCAACTACCTTCCATTTTTATACAGCCAAAAGACCTATGATTGTAAGCTGAACCACATTTTCAGGCTCAAATGTGAATGTGGTGCACCAAAAAGAAAACACAGTCTATATTAAGCACATATGGTGGATATTTCAATGACAATTGAAAAGGCTTTTAACAGACCATTATAAGGACATTATATTTCCACCCATTTTGTCATCAAATGAAATTAAACAGGACAATGTCAATCATCAACTAATCAGAAATCAATAAGATTTTTAGTTTCTACACTAAAGTGGCTAAGAAAGTTAACAGTTTTTGTTTTTTGTCAACCTCTGTATTAGTATTCCAATATGTTGTCACTAAGTATAATGGACAAGGTCCCTGTCTTCCATAGGGAGGGACCCTCTTTTAAATGAATATATATAAAGTGTTGGATTGTCAAATTATGTCTACCCCTTCAAAGGAGAAATCTAGAAGGGCAAAAGACCCTCATTATAGCTACATAGAAAGATAAACTATCTGTCTACAAGTTGTGACAAATAAAGCGTGCACATATATAATATAATCATAGGCATTAGTATATGGATCAGTACAAAATCTTTCGCATAATTGTACTAACTTTGTTAAGAAATTGACATTTGATTGTAAGAAGACAAGTATACTAGCCGACCATGTTCATTAATTAATCAATAGTCACGTGGGTCCAAATATTCAGCTATGAACAAGAGAGAAAACTTTGAAGAAATTGTGGTCACCATTTCAGGTCATAGATAGAATCAGCTAGAGAAATATGGAGATACTGGCCCACATTTTTCAGCTCATAGCATGTCCAGAGTTTTCCATCTATAGGTATGGTAGTGGAAATTGGATTCGGTGAAGTCATAGTCGTCCGATTGATATCATATAGTCTAAATCTCAAAATTTTAAAACATTAAAATTACCGAGTTTAAAATTTATAACATCTAATCTGGATTAAATAGTCAACAATAATTGACTGTGTGAATGCGTATAGTCAGTGACTGCACTAAATCCACGTCTAGTGGATATTCCATCGTAATTCCAAACAAATGCTTGGGCTATCTTGTTCATAAGATATAATGAGTTGGAAATAGTGGATATAATATTAATTTGAGAGTAAATTAAAAAAAAAAAAAAAAAAGAGTAACTAATTCTGTCTTTAAAATACAAAGAGACAAACAAATTGATTTTATTTTTTTCATTTCTAAGAAGACTTTCATATTGAAATGGAAGGAGTGTAAAGAAAAGAATGCAGTCAGGGACATTTGCTGGTAACATTAGAGCTCAATTGTCAAAGTCACAACAATCTTCACTTTCATCTTTAATATAACTAAATAACTTCCCTAAACTAAAGTAAAATAATTTGGGGGGTTTTCTTACCGAATATATGAAAGTAACATACATCAATTTCATATATTATAGAAAAATACAGTGAAGTACATAACATAAAGTATGCTCATCAGTAAAATCCTTTCATATATTATATGAAAGTAACATACATCAATTTCATATATTATAGAAAAATACAGTGAAGTACATAACATAAAGTATGCTCATCAGTAAAATCCTTGGACATTCCATAAACTCTCTCTAACCTGATAACTAATACAAAAGCTGCTGGTACTTCAGCAACAAATCATATCTTCATGTACATGTATACAACTCAAAACTTCAAAGTTGCATTTCATCACATATATACAACTCAAAACTTCAACCTTCCTAGCAATTTGGCGAAACCGTCATGTTCATGCTGCAGACTCCATCGGTCTCAGGCAAATTTCTAACCTCATGAAGAATCCTATTAAGTTCTTTTGTCAGTTCTTTGCGAACATAGTCGGATCTCTCTTTCGTAATCAATGATTCTGAAAACAAAGTTTCAGCTAGGGAGTGATATTCTTGAAACCATTCACCACCAATTATACTTTGGTTGTTATGTTCATCCTCGACGAGTAAAGAGCATTCCCGTCGCCATCTACTTAAATAGTATTTGTCAGGAAGCTGAAAGTAATTCTTCATTACAAGTACATGAATAGCGTGTCTGCATAATATTCCCGAGGATTCAAACTCCTTGCAAGAGCAGTGTATCTGTTCGTCTTCCGCCAGCCATATCACGAGCCGCTCTCCATCCAACCTTTTGAAGTGTCGGATAATATATGATCCATTGGCCATTTCGGATGAAGCATACTGCATTGCCAGCGATAACTCTTGCTGCAAAGCATTGAAAGCATAAGGTGTGAGAATACTCCGTGCATGCTCTTCGATTGGTATGCAAGTTCTAAGATTTGTATATTGAGTCTCCTGATGTGATTGATGCCGAAAATTCGCAGAAATGCCAACCTGCCACATGTGAGGCAAAGTGAACAATAAGGCTAGAGCAGCAAGCATATGAGGCAAAACTTGAAATATACCAACATACCTGTTCGAAAAAGCTACGCAAACACGTATGTTCGGTGAAGATTCCTTTCAGAAATGAATCTATAGACTTGGAATATGCTGCTGTAGCCATTCGAGCCAAAAAGTAACCTATCACGTAGGATTGTGCCCAGGATGCTCGAACGGAATACAGTAAATCAGTATGTTTATCTGAACCAAGTCCAAAAACAGAAATCATTTGGCTCCATTGAAGTTCAAATTCCTCTGTATTCTCAATGTGAAATAAGGCGTTGAACTCAGATTTAAATTCTGAGTAGCGAGATCCAAGAGGAAGGGAAAACCAGCTTGATACCTTGTTCAGAATATTCCACAATGGAATGATATGTTTAGTTCCTGGAAATTCGCTTCTAACGGCATCTCTAAGCCCGGGATCAAGATCAGATAGAATTGTTTGGGGACATCTTCCTCTCATGAACCGGAGAAATGTCTGTATTGAGGAATAATCATCATAAGACGAATATATTTATGAAGGTACAAGTAAATCTCATACAGTTTATGCTAGAAGTAGTTAACCTGTAACGCCCACGAGAACGATTGAGCCGTTTCGTCCTGCAATAAAACACAACCGAAAAAAATAGTTCTGCCACAGCTATCAATACCAAACCACACTCCAAAAAGCAATCCATAAGTGATTGATCGATAAGTAGTGTCAAAATAAACTACATCACCAAACAGGGCATTTGCGTTAACAGAATCACCATAAGACCATGCTATATTTTCAACCTTCTCATTCTCATCCACTGAAAAATCATAAACAAACTCAACATCTGCTTCTTTCATGGCTTTGCAAACCTCAAGAAGTTCCAAAACATCGTTTTCTCTCTTCTCACTTAGCAGTGCCTCGTTCTCTTGAACAACCTTCTTGCGATTTTGGACAAAGTTCCTCACATCCCTTTCCAAGAAAGGCAAATGCCCGCCTTGAATCCCCTTTTCAAGCTCAAGCATTTTCACTATCCGGTGTATCGGAAACCCTGCTTTCAAAAGCAAGAGAATACGCTCCTGATCAGCCTCATGAATTTTACGATACGCAGGTAAAAGGCGCACTTGATCATCTTCCAAAAGTTCGTGATTGTGCACGTTACTAAACTGCACAACAAACCATTGAGAAACACCATCAACAACCTCCTTAGAAAGGTACATTTTTGCATCACATCCACACCTAACCGATTTCCTATCTCTATGATTTTCTCCATTGGGTTTCTTCTTCACTGGGGCAAACCCCGATCGATAACAAACAAAGTCACGCTTGTAAATCCCCAACTGAGGGCTAATTCTACTTCTTTCTTTCCTAATGGAGAAACCATTTTTCCTAGCAAAGTTTCCATAATATTCAAAAGCTTCATCATCACTCTTAAACACCATTCCAACATAAGGGGTAATCATAGTTCCACAAGATGATGTTTTATCTGATTTCACTGATTCTGGTGCTGCAGAACACTCCTCAGCATCACCTTCATATGTAATGTAACACTTCCAATCACCACAAGGACACTGTTGTCTACGAATCCATAGGGTTTTGGAAGGTACTGAATTCATGGTTTTGTTTGTTCCACACTTCAATGGAGTGTTGAAATTACTAAAAAGTTTTAAACTTTAAAGTGACCCAGAAGCAGTAAGTTTTAAACAACACCACTTAAACCCTTTACATAAATTAAACAAAATAGAAAACCAAAAATTGGGCAAAATAAATAATAAAAGAAGTTTTTTTTTTTTTTTTGTGTAATAAAAAAAAAAAAGGTTTTATTGAACTTGGAACTAGAAATAGGTTTTGAGGTACTAGAAAGTAGAAACACAATCTTACAAGAGGAGTAGTTTTTGCGAAAATGGAAGAAAAATTGTAAATTTCGTACCAGAGAGAAGAGGTATAAACCTTTGTTTTCTGGTTCGTGTTGTTTCCCGGTTTCTGTTGTCCTGTTTTACAAATTCACCATCAAAGTATCCAAATTCGATTTTTTATTTATTTTGGGCTACTTTGTTTATTGGACCGTTTAATGTTGTAGTGAAGGCTAGTTAATGGACTTATACCCGATCCATTAATTAATAGCAACTTGATATACGAACCTAAGTTTTCTCAAGTTATATTTGTTTTGTTTATTAAGTGCAATAATGCATTAGTAAAAAAGAAAAATTACAATAATGCAATTTATTTTTTATGTGCGCCTTTTAATTAATATTTTAAACTGATTAAACTAAAAACTAGACTTATGTTTGGTTTGGTTACTATACAAAGTTAATAGAACTCAAAAAATTAGGTTGAATCTGATTAGATCTGTCGTATCATTGAACTAGAATTGGTTTTGAAAAACAATTTAGTTTTTTTAAAATACTTTGATTTTTATTTTAAGAAACTGTTTTTTAAATAAAAATAATAATAATTTTTGTAAGTTTAACTCTAACAAAAAAAATAGTTATTTCACTTGACCTCTTATTCTCACTTAGTCCACAAGGCACCCGTAGTTGATTGGTTGATCATATAAGATTTTATATTATGAAAACTTGTCTTTGTTGTAGATTTTAATATATTTGTTATAGATATTGAGTGTTTGTTATAAATTTTTATTTATATATTACAAAGTTTTGAATATTTTTATTTAGATATTGAGTGTTCGTAACTAAATCGCTCGTAGGAATATATTTACTTAGGGAAAAACAACATGATAGACTTACTTACGGATTGTATAAAATGTTTTCTTGTAGTGGCAACTTCAAAGGGGCTTTAGGTATGGTATTTTCTATAAAATTTTATTATCTTCTTAAAATAATTTTAAATGAAGTTAATTTTTTTTAAGAGATGCTTAAATTAATAAAGATTGATGTTAATTTTTTCCGACTCAACTGTCTCTTATAAAAATACCAAATAGAGTATTTTATTATGTTATAGTATATTGTTCTTTCAAGTTTCAGCCTAATTTAGACATTATTTTATCCATTATAAAATTTTAACCTAAATTTCATACATTCTAAATAAGAAACCGTAAGAAAAACAAAAGCATCAATTTACTATGATCATAGACAAAAGACAAAATTGTTATTTACTTTTAAAAGAAAATTCATTTGAATAGATATAATTAAACTTTGAGTTTGCTAACCAGTTTTCTAGAATTTCTTATTTTTTATATATGGTAGACCAAATAATTGACTGACTTAATAGAACATTCGAGCAATATAGAAAATATGGTAATTTTTTTATTTTATTTTTTATTTAGCATTGAAAAATTTAGGTCATTTTTTATGCAAACTTAAAATTATGTTCCAAAAACCTAGAAACTTATTTGAAACATGGTCATTCTTATGATCTTGACAGGAAAATTTTCTTTCAACAATTGAATCAAAATCAAATTTTATGATATTAAACTCTCACATTGTTTTCCTATTAGTTGCATATCTTATAGAATAATACTAATTATCTATGTTATTGTTGTATCTACTAAGAAGAGTTTTTTGAAATTAAAATATTTAAAATTTTATTTACAATGTATAATATTATAAAATAAATTAAATAGTCTTATGTGGATTTTTCAATTAAAAATATATTTTTTAGAATTTTGATCGTAAACAAATTATTAATTATTTTACAGCAAATAATACAAAGAGAGTGATATTAAAAGATCAATATGTGGATAAATGTTGTTCTTAGTAGTATTAGATGTTACTCTTACCTATTGGGATGGATAAATACATGTATTACTAATTTTGCTACAATTCAATTTGGTTTTGTATGAAATTTTTCAATGTTTATATACTCTTTAATTTTTATGAAGACTATATATATTTGATAATATATATGTGTTGTGTTGATTTAATTTTTTTAAAGTGAATAGTCAGTAAAGTAATTGAATTATTCAATTTTGTATACACACTCATATACACACAAGGCAGATTGAGAGATGTTTTGGAATGTAGTATCTAAAGAACATATCTATCAACTAGAATTTGAAGCCAGACAAGGAAATTTAAAATGTGTGATTGAAAAAACAAGTCACATGCCAAAAATTAAACTCGTGTAAACACGTTTTTACTCTATAATAAGAACAACACGGAGCACATGAATGAATGAACCAAGCAACATAACAATCACAAGATACCTCATATAGGTTAAGGGATTTGGATACTCAAATAGCAGTTTGATTTAGAACCAACTATTTTGATTTAAAATGTTTATGTTTCTTATTAAGTGTTGTTTTTTTAGAAAAAAAAATATTTATTTTGTGGTTTACCATTGGAAAATTTGAAAATAGTATTAAATGTTGTTTAATAAAAATAATATTATTCCTACAAATCATCTTTAGGAAATGATAATTTTGTAAAAGATAATATGTGAGTTCACAACTCACAAGTGTAGGGCCACTTCATTGGGCAGGTGCTATCTGTCTTGAATATTTTGTTTTCATAATATAAAAGATAAAGAGAAAATGAAGAAACACAAGAAAAGTGTAGGGTCACTTGATAGGTTAGATGCTAGTATCAAATTTCTCAAAAGGAAAAAAGAAAGTTTTGCACATTGGAAAATGACATGATAAAACTACAGCAATGAGATCATGCATTAAAAGCTACATTTTGTAGCTCTCTAATTAATTTTCTTAATTTAGCCTCTTATCTCCTCAACTACATCATTCAGGATGGTAAATTAAATTGCCATTTACAAATAAAATAACTTTCTTTTCTCTTTTTTCTACTTATTAAAAACTTGCCTTCATAAAAATACATTCAGCAAAAAAAGAAAGGCAATAATAGTGATTAAATAAATACAAAACCAAGGCTAGGTGATTGAATAAACAAGGAAGATACACAAGATAGATTTTTTATTACTAAAAAATGAAGACATTATTTACCCCCCAAAATATGAAGATTAACCAAGAAAAATATACACTAGTGACAATTCTTGCTCTCATCATGTCTAAAAGTTTACACTAGTGTATTTTGTTCATATTGTAGTGACAATTATTTTACACATTGGAATTAAGTTCTAACTCATTTGAACTAAGCATGAAACATGAACACTCTTTTATTCACTTAGAATTATTGAGCCTCTTGAGTATGTTCTGTTCTTCCAGCTACATAATCCAAGATTCCTTCACCAACTTTTTCATCATGAACTTCACTTGAGAATTTTGAAACACCTCCAAAGGCTATTATTGCAACCAAGAAGACAGTGGTGGAAGCAAATAAAGGCAAAAAATAAGCTAGAATGGTTAGAAAGTGTGGAGCTGCATAAATCAGCAAGGAAAATAATAATGAAATTAATATTGCTATGGCTATATGGTATTTATACTTTAGAAGCCTTTCTGATATGTCCATGATATATTGAATTGTACTTTTATTGCAAAGAGAGAGATAAGATGAGGAGTTTGTTGGAAGAATGGGAAAAGGGTGAAGAGAATGTGGTGATTTCTAAGTGTTGGTAAGTGAGTAGTATAATATATATCTCAAGAGGTTGGAATTGGTGTTCTTATGGCTTTCCATGCCACTTATTTTCTAAAAGACAAATGTGTTTTTGCCAAATTGTCCTTTCGTATTAAAGAAAGTCTACCAACAAATCAATAGCTAAGACAATAGAAATACAAAGTCAAATCTTTTCAATGCATATACAATTTAAATTATAAAGAGTATATTTGTAAGATTCATATTTTTTTCTATAATTAGTAGTGTGTAAAATATATTTTTATTTTTTTTCAATAATTTATAATGTGCTCGTTATTATTTTATTATTTATTCATTTGTTATTTTTAAAAAATATATGTGTATGACATGATTTATTTAATTTAATTTAATATTTTGTTAAGTTATATGAAAATCATTTTTTAAAAAGATTATTTCCTTGTGAAGTATTTGAAAAAAAATACTTATAATAATGACACAATTTAACTATTTCTAAAAAATAAAAATTAAAAAGATATTTTAGATTAATCAACCACCTAAATATTAGTTAATATAAGAAAAGTCATATAAATTTTTAGTTGGTTACTAAGTGAAGTTGTTAGAAAGAAAAGATGATATATAAGTCCCTGGTTAATAACTACTTTAGGTCAGATAAAAAAAGAAAAGAAAAAAAATACTAAATTGTGAATAGTGTGCAAGAGAGGGGAAAGAAACATCGGCTGTCACGATGAAAGAAAGAAGGAAACTTGATTTCGGTGGTAGATGGTTGTGCAAGGAACTTTCTTTTTCTTTGATTTTGTTCAAATTTTAGTATGTGATATGTATTTTTAAACTTGACTTATGTATATAATCTATTAATATTTTTAGTTTTTCTCGTAATCAATTTGATAAAACTTTTTATTTTGAAATAATAATTTTTTATACAAAATTTATGTTTGTTAATTAAAATATTGAATCTTATGGTAATGTTATTACTGTTGTTGTTACTAATCAAAAATTGATTTTTGATAAATAGTTTTATGATGATTGATAATTTTAAAGATAATGTTTGATATTATTATTATTATTATTATTATTATTATTATGTAAGAAATCTTTTTAAATTTAAAAAACAAAGTCGTGTTGTTACTGTTAAAATGATCACTTTGTTTCCTCTTGGAATTATGACTTGAAGACTTGGTTTCTTTAATGTTCTTTTTTTTGGTTCTAGGGCCGTAAAGAAATAATATTAGAGATAAACATTTTACTTCCTTCAAAGAATATTGTGTAACTTGATGTGTTGTTGTTGAAGTTACTATGGTTTCTTTGGGACATTGATTATGAGTAAAATTGGATTCGCTTAATTTTCTAAAACTTATTTAGGGATTTATATCATAAAGTGATCCCAATAAAAATTATATTATTCAAAAAGTTTTTATTCATGGTCTTAATTGGTCTGAGTTTCATGTTTTAATGATTAATCGTTTCTAAGTAATAGTTTCATGTTATTTTCGTTATATGTATAAATTGTGGCATGCAATTTATTTTCTTAGAAATATTTTTGATTTTCTTATGATATTAATATAGAAACTTATTTTGATTAGAGAAAACATTTATTTATGTCAAAAATTAATTTTCATCTAATAGAAGTTGTTGTAAATACTAAATTGTGTTTTAATCAATAAAATTCGTTATTGGCTACAAATTCAATTTTTTAGGTTAAAATTTTATGTTGTGATAATTTGAGTGTTGAGAAAATTTTTAGAAACCTTGTTGATGTTAATTATAATAATTTTTCTATAAATGTGTTGAAAGTTGTTGTTATGGTTATTTTTTGTAGAAGGTTAAAATTATTATTTTTATGATACAATTATGTGGATGTTATGTTGATTTATAAAATAAAATAATTTTATGATAGAGTTGTTAATTTATTTTGTAATAATTAAAAATAGTTTTTGTGTTGAAGTGACGTTCAATTTATTGAAAGTGAACTAAGGAAATCTTAAGAATATTTGATGCTTGTTATATTAGAATGTTAGTCCAAAAGAAATATTTTAAAAAATGATATTTTTCTGTTATTTTATTGGATTTTTTGTGAGACCATTGTGCCAAATATAGATTTAAAATCTCTTTTTTATATTATTTATTTATGTGCTTAATTTGAGGGAAATGATATCTTTTAAAAATATGTCTTAAAACCTTAAGCCAAGACCAAACCTTGAATATGAATTAGGGATAAAAGAGTTGTGACACTAAGTGAGTGGTAAATTAATTTGTGAATGTGTAACGTATTTGGAGCAAAAACCGTTGCGTAAAAATCTTAATAACGACACTCATAACGCTAAGAACATCACTCTATTCACTTTTCGACTTGAATTATATGTGATATAAATGCATTGTGATCTTATGTATTGGTTTTGTTTGTGTGTTATCTTTAAGATATATGTGTTATATAAATTACACGTTTATGAGAGATATTATGATATTAAGCAATTTGCGTATTTTGATTGGTAGCAAGGGGTTATTCAAGGTGATGATTTTGTGTCTAAACTAAGTTGGTTTAGGACAAGGTTGAATAATTTTGGATGTTTTGATTGAGTGATCTATTTTGTTACTAACTAAGATGATAACAGTCATGCATGCATTAAGGCATGAACCTAGTGTGAGTACATCAGACAGTTCCTTGAAAAGGAAATGTGATTCAGAAAAATACTCAACGATGGATATTGAACATGAAACTCTGAAGAACATTTTTCCAATGGTGGAACTTTTTGCTCTACGGGGTGGTGATATTTCGAAATCATACTTTGACGTATAGTCTAACAAATAGAATTTGTGTATTTTGGTTGATTTGTATCTTTTGTGCTTTGTGATTATAATTGTTAAATGAAGTATATGATTTAATTAAATTTTTTCTATAATAAATATATATACATGCTTATTTCTTCTATGTTTATTATATGGAGACGACTCTTACATTTGACATGACGTGACATATAGTGTTACGTGAGCGAATAATGTTGCATCCCAACTTAGTAGGTTAAATGTGAGGAAGTACAATAGCATACAGTTGGAGACTTCGAGATATTTGTGTACTAGTGTTATACTTGTTTGGAGAGTTTCCCATAAAAATCCAAAATTATAGTTGGTTATGATTTATTTTTGGATAGTAAAATATCAAAAGTTAGTTTATATTGTTTTACGCATTAAATTTACCTTTTGTAACTGTGAATACTCTGATTCGTTCTTTTTGAAAATATAATTAAAAAAATTAGTAATTAATTTTAAAGTAAATGAATATTTAAGATAATCTTATAAAAAAAATATCTCTTTATGTTTATAATTTTATTAGCTAATATTTCGAAATATTACAATATTAAACTACATAATGGGCATTTTTTATTATTATTTTTATTTATATATCATTATAGATAAAGCGTATTTTAAGGAAAAGATTTCTCTAATAATACTAAAGATAATTTAATACATTTTTTTTCGTCATTTTTTTTTCATTTGATATTACTCATAACTGACAAAAATAAGCAGTAAAAAAGTCAACATTACTTTGATCTGAGGGGAATTGAACTCGAATCATTTAAATAAAGTCTTGGATTTGAACTTTGTGAGTAGAAAAATGTAGTAGAAAGATAAGATTCATTATTTGCTCTAAAATAATTATCATAGGGTTCATGTGAATTTTAAAAAATAGCTAACATTTCTTTTAATATAATTTACACGTACTATTCTAAAGTTCTAAATTATTATTTTTTTACTTTACATCAATTGTAATGAGAATACACTGATAAATAGCTATGATAAATTAATAAAATTAAAAAAAAATTATTTATATTTTTTCTTTATACATGTATAAAATAATCAAATAAAAAAATATTGGGAAGAGTATCTACTTATGCATCCTCCGCAACATAAGTCTATGTTGTTATGTTATATTTTTTATAAACTTCCCTACACACATCATACCATGCAAAAAATTATAATTTTCCTCAATCAACATAACATAAGAATATTTTCTTCAAATAAGATAGGGAATATGAAATTATACTAACATCATTTCACTCATTTTCATGTGAGCAGTGATTCTATAAAATATCATGGACGGCCAGGACGGGGAAAGGATAAGGTTTATAATAATTGTTTTATGGACCAACTGGGAAGGGCATATTAGTCATTAAAACAAGTTGATGGAAATTATTTGGTAGAGTTTCTTTGTCAAATTCCAGATTGGTCGGTTTGCGATGTCCCATTTTGGGAGTGGATGTTTTTTAAATTGGAAATCATGAATGAAGATTAGTCTTTAGGAAAGGCATAACTTCCTTCATTAATTGATTGATGGCTTTATGTGTGTCAAGTACACATAAATTAATTAATCAATGAATTCGTTTGATAAAATAAAGTGATAATTGATGAATCATGACTTATAATTGATAGCTAAACTTAATTTAAAAGATAGTTAAGAATACTAACATTCTATTCTATTTTTTCATAGAGTTAGTTAGAATAGAATCTTAAAATAGAGTTATTAATTATCAGATGAAAATTTAATTGATAATCGATGAGGTATATCTAAAAAATTAATAATTGAAATTAAAGTATTTGATATATTTAATTTTAACGATATAAAATAATATAGTTATTTAATTTAAAATAATAAAAAAATATGATATTTTTATCTAATCTTTTTTATGTATTGTATTACTCAAATTTCCTACTTTACTTTATTTTAGTTGCTTTCTTGTTCTATGTATTCTTATCTCGGCATAATATCATTACAATACAAAGCATAAATTTAAAGTTATTTACTGTTTATAATTTGATATAAAAAATAAATTTAATTTTATATAAATTGAAAGATAATAAAATAATAATAAATATGATAATGCATATTTTAATTAATTTCTTGTAAGATGAATAACATAATTTTTTTTTTGGAGTTATTTCAATAAGGAATTAAAGAAAATTTGTTCAACTAGAAGAATACATATATGAAATATGAAATGGTGAACTAATGGGTGAGAGAGCGACATAGTTATTTTATATTACAGGATAACGTTTGAAATCCTTTTAATTTTAAAATTCTGTTTAGAAAGAAAAAAGAATAAAAAATATATTTGACAATTTAATTTTTGAAATTTGTTTTACGAATGAGAAAATTAAAAAATTTGTTTGGCAATCGTTTTGAAAAAGAGAATTAAACAAATCTATTTCGTAATCTAGTTTTTGAAAAAATTTCTTAATACTTCTAATCAATTATATTTATAATTTTTCTTAATACTTCTGTATCAATGCACCTTATGTATGATGATTGTGTAAAAACTTTAAGAAGAAAATGAATCACTATAATAGCAAAGAGTGAAAACTTTCAAGGATCACGAACACCGATTATTAAAAGCAAAATAAATATTGTACGATTAAGTTAAATATGATTAAATTTAATTGAATGATTATCATATTAAATATAATCGAATATATTAACAGTTATATTTATTTAATTAAATATAATTTTAAAAAGAAATTGTTACTCAAAAATTACACTCAAGTTCATTGAATATTTATAAATAAATTTACCTATGTCTTTCTCTAAAAAGAGAAGTGGAGATCGAACTCAAAATCTAGTGGTCAAATATATCTCTTTGTATCACTAAATCAAATATTAGAATTACTTTTTTTTTAATTATTTATAAAAGTAATTATCAAATGAAAATAAAACAATTTAAAATAAATAAAAAATTTAATAAAAATAATTGGTGGACATATACGTTCAATATACCACTTGAGAGATAAAGAAATAGATATAATAATATGATAAATATGATATGTTGGTAATGTGATAAAAAAATAAAGATAAAATAAAAATAATGTGTTGAGTAAGTGTTCCAAAATTAATAGTGTACTCCCATTATAATTCAAAATTAAATTATTCAAAACAAATAGTTAAAAGGATACTTATTAAAAATATTTAAAGAAAAAAATCACAACAGTTTGTTAAATAACATGTTCAATGTTTGTAAGAAATATTTTCTTTTCAAAAATAATATAAAATAATAAACTCATACAAAATATAAAAATATAAAGATAAAATAGAAGCAAAACAAAGCATTCACACACATTATAAGGGTGGATCACGATTGTGTTACGGAACAGAGAGACAAAAATAAAAGTGACTATAAATACAAACTTGCCGTTAATGAAAATTGCATTTCTGCCATCTTTTCAATAGTAAAAAAAGCAAAACATTTATAAATTGTTTAGGTTTTTTAGATTTTAAAACTGCAAAATTAAAAATAGTTTTTAAAAACAGTTTCAAGAAGGTTGTCTCTCAAACAAGTTTTCTATTTTCAAAAGTTAAAAGTAATAACTTGAAAAGTAAATCAAACAAATCCTCAAAGAATAAAAATAAACTACATCTTAATAAAAGACACACATAATAGTCACACACACTACCATAAAAACTAATCTGTAATTGGCCATAAGAGTTGCGCACAAGATAGTCATAATTTACTTGTCTTGGGTTTCTTAATGCACTAGCATCAATATTTAGAACCAGAGTATCAATCTCATGATGTTGCCAACAAACTTCTTGTGGAGGTCGCGGAAAAGGAGACAAATGCAAGTCACCAAATGTTCATTATATATAAGATATGGAATTGAGAAAAAACTAAAACAACTTTAAGTGTAACTATAAACTTAGAACAAAACATAATAAATATATATGTATCCACGAAGGAGCTCCGTGTATATCTCATGCCGTGTTTTAACCTCCGATTCTTGAATCTAACACCTCTCATATGTTAATGTCTCACAAACTTTTCTTACCTTTATTATTCTCTTATGCTTTCTTAAGATTTGTATATATATGTATCCACCAACTATCTCAAAGGTATCTCAAAAAATATTTTTTAAAAATAAAAATAATATTTCAAATACTTCTAAGATATATATCCATTGATATCTATGAAGTATCAATATCCAATGATGTGAATACATCTAAATTTTTAAAGTATCTGGACACATGCCTCATTTTTTCCTCCAAGAAAGTTATTATGAGTAATCTATTTTCATATTTGAGAAAATTATAACTACTCAAGTTGCACAAGACCACAACAAAAGGGTGTAAGCAATCAAACAAGCTATTATATTTTCTCATGTCTCAGATTAACACAACATAATCACTATAGTAGAAACAAATTTTCTGAACACTGAATTTACATCTAAATACAGAACCATCCATCATCATTATTTGCATCTAAGAACTTGAAGGGAAACAAATGAAGCCACTTTACCTGCCTGCATATGGCTGGACTTGGGCACTATTTTGAGAGTCCAAATTGATTCAGCTCGATCGACACAAGGCAGACTGGTCAGAATCTGAGGATGTCCTTTCCGACAAACTCAAACTATGCAATGTGTTTTAGGATTGAAAATCAATACAGCATACTAAAATAGCTAAATATATGTATATCAAAGAGCTTTCAACTTTACTGTCATCAATGAACCAACATTTTATTAGAGCATTACAATAACTGCATTCTCATAGTCATAGTCATATTCATATCACACTCATCATTCACTTACACTACAACTACTACTACATATACATAACTCATTCTAACCTACCAATATGCATTTTTAATTTTGCTACCACCATACAAACGGAAAAGAATGAAAGCAGAAATACTTGAAAGTAACACCATACTAAGGCTAACCACAATAGCACTAGCTAAACCTTCCCCAACTTGGCTGCAGAATTTTCCATACATGTCGCATATCTTTATCCATTGTAACTCTGGCTGGCCTAGCTTTGCAAATACAGCAGATTGTGCTGCAGCTGCCACTGCAGACACTGTTATATATGCCATTACCTGCATACATACAAAACAAACTTATATCTTTGTGTTACTATGCTAATGTGTCACTCATAGTGTTGTTAAGATCGCACCTTCTAACAATTAAAAAATTTCTTTTATAGACAAATGTTTAATTGTTTGGATATCCATAACGAGAGTGCTTCCCTTAATAAGCACCATGCTTGATAAGTGCCTCCATTGTGAATTGTGAAAAATAAGTGCTTATAGAGACATGTGTTTTGTGCTTGTATAGACACTCTGTCGTCAATTTTTCTTGGGCTCCACTCAATAAATTGTATTAAAATAAATGAGTATTGTTGAAATATAATGATATAAAGTTATTAGGGAGACTCATCGAGTGAAATTTTGAGGTGGTTTGGAGAGACTGGTGGCTTATTAAGCACTGTCATTAAATCTTTTTTAAATAAGTGTTGTGAAAACATACGACTTGTTTAAACACCTAAATATGGGAGCTCTATGGTGGATGCCCTTTAGTATGTGATGTTAGTGTCTATTCGGTACATCTGATAAAATTGGAATGTTAGTAGCCAATATTTATCTATCAAAGAAACACTTCTTCAATAAATGTGTTTTTAAGTTGTTGGGTAAGATCATAACTACCATACCCATTTTCAAATAATTGTTGTGGTCACTCAGTACCAGCAAGCAACAACAAACTTAATAAGCAGCTGCAAATTGTGACACCCCTCAATCGTGATACTAGTACAAATACTCTACCTTATATATGATGAGGTGATTATGTCCCAATATCAAAGTATCATTAAGTAGGGGTTATAGAGATTAAATGGTCCCACGGTACCAGTTACATTTCTTGACAACACAAACTTGAGGCTAGTATCCAAACAGACCCTACTCTATACAGAGTATACATGCTAGACAATATGCTACAACAAATAAATTCAAACGTTTGTATTGAAAGTCAATCAAATGAATCAATAATTCTATGATGGTTATGCCTAATTAGTATAACATAGCTTGATTTCCATTTAATTGATCAATTAGACAGACTAAACAGAACTAATTGGATGCATGAGTTAACAAATGGTTGATATTAACTCCTAAGTTTGACTTCAACTTTAGGCAACTGTCATAAGCATCAATAAAAAGCAATTAATTGAGAAAATATGCAAAATATGTTCTTGTATATAAAAATAAAAAAAAAATAAAAAAATGTACCTGATCACCAGAAAAAATGTCCCAAGCTAAAGGCTTGCTGAAGAGTACACTTCCATTAATCATACTCACTACACAATGTAACCCTCGAATTAAGGAATAGCCAGCAGCTAACCCATTTGCAACTACCAAAAACCTGTAAAGTTTATTACAAATTAACCATCAAAATTAGGAAAAACATTACCGCCATAATGTCTTTTTATGTCTCTACAACCACAATTGAGGTAATATAAAATCACATTTGACCACAATTCACTAATATCAAGGATTGCGATGCAAACATCATTAAAAACTTTGGTTTAGGTAACAAAAAAAAGGAGTATTGATCATAAAGTCTCATGTTCCAACATAATTATCTGCATGTTTGGTTCAATTTTTAGAGAATTCAAAATCAATTATGATATGTAAAATTGATTGACATATTTAACGGTAATTAAATGAAATTGATTCTAATTTGAAAGTAGAATTTGTAGATTTTGAATTCAAATTAAATTTTTATACCAAAATTTATTAATCAACTAACGTTTACCTAAATATAATAAACACAAATATAAAGTAAAAACAACATGTTGAGTAAGTGTAAGAAAATTGACGGTGTACACCAATTATTATTCAAAATGAAATTATTCAAAATAAATAATTAAAAGGATACTTATCAAAAATATTAAAAGAAAAAAAAAACACAACAGTTGGTTAAATAACAGGTATAATGTTTAGAAGAAATATTTTCTTTTCAAAAAAAAATATAACAGAATAAACTCATAAAAAATATAAAAATATGAAGATAAAAATGAAACAAAACAAAGCATTCACACACATTATAAGTGTGGTGGGTTACGATTGTGTTACGGAAGAGAGACAGAGAAATAAAAGTGATTATAATTACAAACTTGCCATTGATGAAAATTGCACTTCTCGTTGTGTTTTTTTCTGCCATCCTTTCAATAGTAAAAAACAAAATATTTATAAATTGTTTTGGTTTTTTAGATTTTAAAACTGTCAAATTAAAACTAGTTTTTAAAAACAGTTTCAAGAAGGTCGTTTCTCAAACAAGTTTTGTATTTCCAAAAATTAAAAATAAAAACTTGAAAAGTAAATCAAACAAACCTTCAAAGAATAAAAATAAACTACGTCTTAATAAATGACACTGCAATAATCTTCTCTTAAAATATCGGGTTAACATAATAATGAAACTTCGATATTTCTTTCGCTAAAAGTTGAACAAGATGAAGTGAAATGAGTAAGGCACAAATTTTTATTTTTCTTCTGAAACTTGTTTTCCAACAAAGAGTAATATGTGATTAAAGTTTGTGACGTTGTATGTCATATGTATATATGTATATGGTCGTTGTCTCTTTCTCTAGTTCACTTCTTCATCTCTAAATTAATTTAGGGTTCACTAAAACTCATTATTTCTTGTTATTTTTATTAATCATCTATTAAATATAATTATTGTTGATTGAAAATACATTAATCATCTATATTATTGTCGATTTTTACCTTAAATTTGTGTTTTAAAATAAAATTAGACATGAGTCGGATATGTCAAAACCAAAACTCGAACTATGCAGAAAATCCTAAAGTGGGTCTCATGGATATACTGTTAATTACAACATTGAATTAATATGAACTAAATAGTAAATTATATTTTCTTATAGACTTAACCATTGTTTTTTGTGTATGAGATACCAATTTTAGTGTATTTGATCAGCTTGAAAATTATGTTATGTTGATCTAGTTGTAGATGGAGCTCCATGTATATCTCTTACCGTGTTTTAAGCTTTGTACTATACTATGTGACTATGTACATGGTTGAACCATTTCTAACAAATGCCAAATTATAAATAAATAAAATAAAGTTATAAAATTCATCTTAAAATTATTTTGTTTTTTTTAAAAAAATCATCCTAAAGTAATTATGTACATCCACCCACGAGTCACATGGATTTACTTAGATTGAATATAATTTTATTAGATATTTAATTTAGTGTCAAATTTTTAAAATATCGAAAAACAAAGACAAATTAATCACCCGACTTAAATTGCTTTCTTAGACTATCCGAGTTGATTTCATCGAAATGATAGGATTGGTCTAACAACCCTATTGAATATATTATTTGTGTTTGAACTTACTAGACTAGACTCTAATATGTAAGTCTCGGTCAAACTAATTGACTCTATGGAACTTGAGCCATCTAAATGAACCAATTTAATAAATTGACGATTATAGTGGATTAGATGTCACATAGTTTCACAAATATAGATATCTACATAGGTGAGAAAAAATAGACTTACAGTTATTCAAATTCGACTGTTTCATTTAAAATTCTAAATATAAAAAACTAATTTTTTAAGGTGAGTGTTTCAATCACACTAGGTCATCGCACCATTAATATAATAAATAAGTTGTTTGATAAAAGTCTACTTAAACATTAACAAACAAAATAAATTGAAAGTTTAATATGTTTTTTTTCCTTGACAAAATGAATTTGGAAAGTAGTCAATAAATTTATATTCACTTTCTTTACATATTTGGAGATATTGAAAAATTGGGGGATCCCATTAGTATTTGGTCTCTTTTCCCTGTTTCTCTTGTCAACCAAACAGGGGGCTTGTCATTTCTCTTCTATCACTTGCAAGGAACCGTAATCTATAACAAAATGTGTCTAGGATGCATTTTGGAACTTTAAGAAAAAATTTCCTTCGCCTTATTTACCATTCATACATGCCATTCAAAATTAAGGTATCCCAAGTTTGTTTCTATAGATATAAAATTAGAGAGTGAATTTAATCCGGACTAATGAATGTATCGGACTAATGAATGTATTGGTTTATGATGAACTATTTTTTTAAAACCATTAGATTTAATTATCCACTATATCTTATCATGGATCATATACACTAAATTTAATTTAACAATTTTGATAATTTCTCCTCTTACTAAATCTTCCACATCAAAAATTTTAAGACTCAAAATTAGAGAAGAAAAAAAGGAGATTGAATGTGTATGATATGATATACTATAATATTGTGAAGTACAAAATACATCTGACCGTTTAATATTTTTAATAACATATCTATGGATACAATGAGATTGGTCCAAGATGGACCATTTTTTTCATTCGTGCAAATTATACTCGGCCAAAATTAGAAAAATGGAAAGTGTAGAGAGTGTAAAAGAAGTTGTCGTGTAAAAGTGATATTTACTTTTAACATTTTCTAAGTAAATACTGTCAAAACATTTACTAAGCAACAACAAACTTGCATATCCAGTCAATACGTATATTATACTAGTATACTTTTTTAAATTCATATTACTCGTAGACTTGAATAATCGAATATAAAAATGTATTTATCACAATGATTAATCTCTACCAGAAAATATATTGAATATATATGACAAATTTCCAACTGAATTTTGGTCTTAGTACCTTTACCCCTTAGACCAATCCATTGTTGGTTATTGAAACATTGTTCGGTTTTTTATAGAAGAATATTAGCAATTTTTTTATTAAAAGGAAACATAAACAATATAATGATATTTTAGGTCTTATATTGAGATATATATAATTTTTTAACGTTCATTTAATACTTTATTTTCTTTTTATCTTTTTTTTTTCTATCACGTTACTAATATATTCCAACTGAACATAGATTGTGTGATCATAAGAATTTTGACATATTATTTTTGCACACATAAAATTATATTCATTTTAAATTATTTTAAAATTATATATTATTTAATTTATCTTTTTTTTACTTTTTTTTGTCCAAATAATATGTCAAAATTCTTGACCATACAAAAATTATTTCACATTTACTTTCTGTATTTCTTTTTCAAAATATCTGTGTATGTACTCACATAATTTTTCATATTTTTACCGTAAGGATGACAACTAAAGGGCAATTGAGGGCTTTATCATTAGAATTAATAGATAGAAAGAAATAAAAAACATCACTTTCTACAACTACCCTTATGCGTACAGGCTTCTACTAAATCAGTTTTTGTTTGAAACTTTGAATGAGTATTAACAACACGTAGCAGAAGACTCTATAGGCTTACACCAACAACATCTATATATACATACTTTTGAACAATACATACATGTTTTAAATTCAAACCAACATAAAATATATGAAATAGAAGCTTAGCATTATATCCATGTTTCATCCTATCACCATCAAACAATTGTAAGTAACAGATAAATTCAAATATAATTCATCAATAACACTTTTGACTATTTTTATGGTATTTTATTTTCAGGGTTTTGTATGTGGCTAAATAGTTTGTTGTTGGTAAAGCCTTCTAATTGTTGCAACTATCCAAAAAAAGTAAAACAAGATTAAAAAAAATCTTATATTTTGGCTTTGAGTGCATAAACCGTATTTTTTTTTATAATCTTTTAACTGTTTTGAATTATTATACTTTTAAGCAAAGATGACAAGTGTTCTGAATATTAATCCAAATATCATTTGTTCTTTGAAGCCACTTTAGTTGGTCACTTTCTAATTGGAGTCACATATGAGTAGTCTTTTCTAAATGACTTTCACATAGAAAAAAAATAAAAGAGAAGTGATCTCATAACATTTTTAGCGCTTAAGCAATTCAATAGTCCTAAATGTTATCCTTCCATTGATAATGATGGAATATGACAAGTTAATTAAGATTGTTAAATTTGATAAAAGTATTTCTCATCAAGTCAATAAATGTCATATAGTTTGTTCTGATTATGCCTACTTCATCTGATTTGTCTTATTAGTTATAATACTTTATATTTGAGACTCTTAAATACAAATAATAGAGATTTGATTTCAGAATGAAGCAAAATGTGTCAGCAGAAAAACAAAGAATGAAAGATAAAACTGTCACCAACTAATGCACTATTTTGTTATTATTATGCAATGCACTTAAAACTAATATGATAGAAAATGGAAATCTTATTTAAGAATAGACGACAGCTTGATCTTAGATGGTTTGGACACATCTAGTGAACACCACAATATCATCACCATGAAAAAGGATTGATAATGGTGTATATTATTTGAACACAAATTATTTTTGATAGATATTATGTATATTTGAACACTTGAAAATCGTGTATATTTAAACATAATTTGAATGTTTAATGGATTTTATTTATATTTGAACATCTTATAATTGTCGTTAATGAAGTTCAAAATCATGGATAATTATATTAAGTAGAAGTGGATGGTTAATAGGTTGCAGCATTTTGTATATTCATTCATTAATAATGTACTTAACAAGTTGTGTCAAAATATCATTTTTTTGTTAACAAGTTGTTTTAATAAACTATCCTTGAGAGTTTATTGAATTGAGCTAAAAATAACTTACATATATGCAATAAGCTATTTTCATAAGCTCCCCCAAATATTTCCGCAGTTGTTTATGCTATAATTGGATAAGTTGTGAATAAGTTATTTCAAAGGCACCCTTGGTTTTATGTGAGAATAATGTACTACAAACAAGATATTATGGTATTAACTGATCACATAACTTAAAACTATATTGGTGAGAAAATGTTTGGTTATGGTATCATTTTGGTTTATAATTATGAAAGAAGCCTTAAGCCTTATCATAGAGGAGTAAAAAACTATGAAGTAAAGTAAAAATAGAAAGTAGCAGTTAATGTCATGTCAAAGTTTGAATTTAACAGCTAAAGTATTAGTAGCCGGCTTAGCTGTCCTGTTATGCATTTGATATATGTTAAGTTTGCTTCACTGCTGGGGAATGTCATCCCTATCTTTAAGGTCAATTCCTTATATGAATGGACTTTCTTATTTTCTTCCATAAACCTCTCTTTCATTATTATTATTATTATTATTATATTATATTTATATATATTGCCTTATTATGAGTTGTGAAAGCCATCATTTGTTGTTGGAATTTTTTGTACTTAGCCTCATCACTGCACTTACCAAAACAGGAAACCAAAGGAAAAAATACTATATATAGCAGTGGGCACACTTCATTTGTTGTTAGAACTCAAGCTAGCATATTTGTGTGAACATTTTCCAGCCTCAGAAAGATGAAAATGGTTGCCAGTGAAGACCTTCCACTTGTCCAACCAGGTGCTGTTGTGTTGGAGATTGATCATTTGCAAAACCAACTCACAGGTAAAGAGAAACGATATTTTTACACAACTTTTACATCAAATTTTGACATCAATTTGGATAGTTAACACCAACACAGTTCAAGTATCTGGTTAATCACATTCAGTCGATGGTTAATGAGTATAACAAGGTGTCACAACTCATGAACCATCCACTTTTCACAATTAACCATGATTATGAATGTAAGAACTATAATTTTTAGGTGTTCAAATATACATACATCCATTAATTAACAATCCATATCGTTTTTATGTTCGAATATGGAATTGAAAATTCTGGTTAATGACTTTCAAAATTGTGGTTAATTGTGTTCAATAGATTGTCAACGAGCTTGACACCTTCTTGTGTTTATTAACCATCTACTGAATGTAAATAACTTCATATTTGAATTGTGTTAAACATCCAAGTTAGTGTCAAAATTTGATATAAATTTGTGTCAAAATAATGCAACTCAATGACAAATTAGATGGACTTAGTTGTGTTAAGGGGCAAGGTTTTCAAAACTTAGCTTTCAAGTGAAGTAGTATAAATGGATTTCTATGAAAACAACAAAACCTCAAAAAAAATTGCATGTTTCATTCTTATTTGTAGTCTCATATTAATGTCAATTGCTTGAGGGGTAGGCTTTGGTTCACTGGTAAGGAAACTGGGAGAAGTATGCTCTTTTTTTATAGGGTATGTTAACTCTTTTCTTAAATTTACCTTTTATAAGGTAAATAAAAAGAAGTTAATTGTTTCCTTTTAAAGTTGACCTGATAGTGTTAGAAAACTCCAAATAAAGATAAGGTAAAGTATATAAAATAATAGGGAGACTACTCATTAGAGATGGAGTTTAAAAAAGTAAAAGTATATTTGTCTGTCACTAACACCATGGTAAATGTGTAAAAGAAAATTGATAGCTTATTGTTAAATTTTTTTCACACATCTTGACTAATAGGTGATAGTGTGGGTACTAGCAACAATTTATACATGGAATAGTTGCCACTGATCATATTCATATGATTTAATTATGCTTTATTGATTGCTTATAGATTTTCATATTAAGTAATTCATAGTTTTCTATGAATTTGGATCTTCTCATATGTTACTAGCAAAAAAGTTCTTAAAAACAGTTATGAATAAATTTTAATCCATTGCAGAAAAGGTTAATGAACTGGTGACTTGCCAAGGTGAAATCAAGGCCTTAAGGGCAACTGAAGCTCAGAAGGATAAGGCCATAGAAGAGGTATTTCTATTTTTTTAAGCATAAAATTTGTAGTTACTAATAATTGCTGTAATTATCTTTCTCCAATTCCAGCTGAGAAAGGAAATCAATAAGCTGGATGAGAGACTAAGACTTAGTGAGGATCATCTTAAACACAAGGTACACTTGAATGGTATTAATATATCTTGGAAGTTTGAAGGATGTCAAACAATACTAAACTCTAAAATGCATGTTCTTCAAAATATTTTCATATGCAGAATCTGGAAATCAAGAATCTGACAGATGAAAAGAAAGATGCATTGGCAGCACAATATGCTGCAGAAGCAGCTCTTAGAAGATTGCACACAGATGAAAAGGAAGATGATTTTTTACCTTTTGAAAGTGTCATCACTCCTCTTGAAGCTGAGATTAAGATGTATAGGAATGAGGTACTGCTCATGCAATTTCCACTTACGATGCTTTTACAATGAAATAATGAGGCTTAAGTATGTTTTTAGTCTCCAAAAACATGACAATTTTTTCGTTTTCACAAAATAAAAATATGATTACTTGTATACCAAAGAAATAAATAAAATGATTATTTATGTGTATTGTGCATAATGACAAAAGTAACATTCATTTTATTTACAGATTACAGCACTACAAGAAGATAAGAAAGCTTTGGAAAGACTCACAAAATCAAAAGAGTCAGCATTGCTTGAAGCTGAGATAATTTTAAGAAGTGCACTAGAGAGAGCTTTGATAGTTGAAGAAGTTCAGAATGAAAACTTCGACTTGAAGAGACAGATTGAGATCTGCCAGGCATACTTTTTATGTTTCCCTCTTTTCACATTTAGTTTCTATATCAAACCGCAATTAGTTTCAGCCAATTTACAACTTTCATGAACAGGAGGAGAACAAACTCTTAGAGAAAAGCCACCGGCAAAAGATTGTGGAAGTTGAAAAACTTAGCCAAACAATCCATGAACTTGAGGAGCTCATCTTATCCAGTGGAGCCAATGCGAATGTCGTTCGCGATTATAAGCGACAGATTTCTGAGTTGCAAGTAGGCATATGTTTAGACTACTTGCATTTTGTACTAGTTTTTTTATTTAAGGACTTTCTATCTAGTGGTTGACCTGCATAGTAACATGGTTTAGCTTAAATTTCAGGAGGAAAAGAGAACATTGGAGAGGGAACTAGCAAGGGTAAAAGTTTCTGCGAATAGAATTGCAACTGTTGCGGCTAACGAATGGAAAGATGAAAATGATAAGGTCATGCCTGTTAGGCAATGGCTGGAAGAGAGAAGGATTATGCAGGTATATTTGTCCTTGAAAATATTTTCCTTTTTCTATAAATCTTCAACTGTTGCACACACACATGTATATACTTAATAAATTTAAAAGGTCCAAAGTCCAATCAAGAAAACTAATGTTCACTCTTAACTCTTAATTACACTTAAATAGCTGAGAAAGTCATTTCTAAAGGAATTTTTATTCTAAAATGTGGTTGGGGTTGAATTATAGGCAAGAAAATTTAATGATATAGTATTTTCATGCATCTGCAGGCAGAGATGCAAAGGTTGAAAGAAAAGCTAGCTATATCAGAGAGAACATCAAAAGCAGAATCACAATTGAAGGTAATTTATTAGTTTTTTCCATGTAAGCTAATGAATCAATCTTTTAGCAATAAATAACATTATATGGTATTCTTTTCTCAGGATAAACTGAAGTTGAGATTAAAAACACTGGAAGAAGGCTTAAAGCAATTCTCAATGAGTTCCAATGCATTTTCAGGAACTCCAAAAGCTGATAAATCTAATATCTTAAGTTTCGTAACGAACTGTGATGGACTGAGAAACAGGTCCACATCACAACCAAGGGCATCTACTATTGGAAGCGCTTTGTTCAAAAAGCCAAACATAAAAGGCAACATAGACAATGTTGCTGGGAACCTAAACCCAAGTAGCATTACTAAAATGAAATATGGTTCTACAGAAAATGTGTTGAAAAAAGGTATATGGGCATCAAGAAACAAATTTTCTGATAGTGGTGAAAAAGAGAACGAGATGCAGGTGAAAACAGGCATGAACTTAAAAAAATGTGATGGTGAAAGAGGATCAGGAAATGTTAAAACCAGCAGTGTTGATGTTAATGAAGACTCTAAAAGTAATAGCTGTAATGATTTAGGAAGCAATGATGTGGTCTCAGGTTTTCTATATGATAAGCTTCAAAAAGAGGTCATCAATTTGAGGAAGTCTTGTGAAACAAAAGACAGTAGTCTACACACTAAAGATGAAGAAATAAAGGTACTAGTAACAACTATGCTCCCATCCTTATATCAGTGTTGTTAATCACAGATTTCAGAAAATAGTGGTTTGTTCAAATTTCTGCTATAGCCTCTATTTGACAACATTTTGTACTAAATAGTGTATTGTAGAACAATAGAGATTGGTTCAAAATCCGCTACACTATAGCTGCAATTAACAACATTGTCTCATATCTCCCTTTTCACACTTAGAACTAAAAAGATATTTTTGCAGATGCTCACAAAGAAAGTTGATGCACTGACAAAGGCTATGGAAGTAGAATGGAAGAAAATGAAAAGAGAAGCAGCTGCTAGAGAGAAGGAGTTTGCATCAATAAAATCAGATGATAAGAGGAAAATCAGAAGCTCAAATTCCTCTAAAAGGTTGTGACTTTTCATTTGAACGATTGACTCCTTTTACTTCTATAGTTGACCTGAACATTGTTATAAAATTACTGCAGGGTGATGAAAGAACATTGAAGATTCTTTATGTTGAGAAAAATTGGAGGCAATTTATTTATCAATGCATCTTGTGATTTTTCTGTGTATATACAAAACATAAAAGTGTTCAAATAAAGTTCCATTTGGGTAAGGAGTGTGAGATCCCACTTTGTACATAAGCAATACTCAGTGGCCAAGTTTGTCAAATGCATCAGCAGAGATTATACATAATTAACACAAAAAACAATTGAATCACATGTCTGCATTATGCGCATTAACGAACTAGTTTACGAATCAAATTACAAGTTAGATAATAGTATAACTATTGTTACTTCAAGTTGCAATAGTTCTGAATCTTAATGGTGTGACGACTGTAAGTTCACTTATAATTGAGCATTAAGGATATTTGTCTATCTATAATGAATTATGGATTATTAACAAGACTTTGAAGAATATAATCAGCAGAAGAAACTTCATACTATACTATCTTATAGTAGAGAAATAGCAAGGATAAATTGTACAAAGTAGTATCACTTGAGAAATAAAATTGATAAATACCATAGGCTCATTGTTCAATTAAAAATATGAACAGCAAACATTTACTACTCCTACAGTATGAACTTAAACTCTTAAATCTGAAGAAAACAAAAGAGGATGTACATTGAGAAGCTTTGCTTTTCTCTTTTCTTCCCCCTACTGTAACATTTTAAAAAATTTAAGCAGGTAAACTTCTTCAATTTCCTGAACATACACAACCAAGCATTCTTCAGAAAGCTTAAAAACTACAAATAAAATTTGTTGCACAAGTGATGATAGCAAAGCTTAAATTGCAACTACCACCACAATTCAAAAGTTTTGCACCTCTTCTAGAATAGTTGGTAAAGAAGGAAGCCATTTTGGACACCTTCTCAACACAGAACTTTTCCTAACAGGGGCAACTCTACTTTTGATTTGAAACTTCTTTGATCCACTTAATAGTAATTTCAACTCTTCTGTAGTCACCACAATCTTCACAATCCTTGTCTTCACCTTTCTATCATCAATACAAGGTACCAAAGGCTTACCAGATTGCCTTAGGAATGGTGCAAGATGATAAACCTCTCCATGCTGCACTTTCCTACGTAGCACAATGTGATGTTTACTAGAAGCAGTTTTCATCTTTTCGACTGGCGCCGAGGCATTATTAACCTCCTTTTCTCTTCCTTCATTTAGAAACAATTTAGTTAGTTTCTTTTGTGGTTGAGAATAACAAGCCACACAGTTTCCCATTTTGCATGATCAAATGAACAAAGACTCTGGCCATTATATAGAGAGAAGTTTGGTTGAGTCAATTCCATGTTGGAGGATATATTTTATTTTTGAACGTGCAAACCATCAACTGATCACACAGCTTTGTTTGGTTCCAATTTTGACTTCTTTAATATATATACAGAAAACCCTCAAAAAAGTCAAATGGGGTGGTAGTAGTGCCTTGAAACTTTTAAAATATTGTTCTTAACAAAAGTCAGAAGCACTTTCTTCCTTCATTTTACCAATCATTATAAATAAATAAAACTATAAACTTTCAGTCAACCCCACTTAATAAAAGTGACTAAACAAGGTCAAACATCATGCTCAACATACAAGTCAACCATAACAGTACCGACATCGTTTTTTCCAAAGCTTTTTGGAATAAAAAATAAAATAAAAAGAAGATGATTCACTCGACTTTTTTTCAATTGGATTATTTTAGAAGGAATATGACACTTTAATTGCTATTTTTCATTATAACATGAGGGTAACAACTAACAAGATCTTCTGGCTTTTGATCTATGCAGTTGTATCAGATATTTCATATTTGTAACAAACACTTAAAAAAAATCTAAAGACCAATATCAGACAGAATCAATCAAGTAAAATTATTGTTTGTTTACAAATTAACAGTTGATTTTTAGTGTAAAATCAACTACAATTTAAGATAAAAGATGATAATTGATTATTCTAAATAGATTATACTAAATCAGGCCTGCAATCACAGTATAAGAGATCCACAATTAAACAATATTTCTCGAAAATCAACTTATATCAAAATTTCCTCACATGGAAAAAAAAACTACATGAAGCATAGCTGCATAAAACAACACTATCAATGAGAAAGAGCCATAGTTGGAACACCTAAAACCTTGTTCGTTGTCAAAAACCAGCCAACCATATCAGTATCTTTTTGGAACGGAGCATTATGTTCCATTCAATATGATTCAACTACACTAGGTGAAGACTTGGTTTTCTGAGGCCCGATATAAATTCCAAGAACTGGTGGAAGCTCCTCCCCTGATTCCAAAGCCTGAGCCAAGTCATTTATCCAAACATGTAAGGCTGTTAGAGCAGTTCCATTTGAGAGACTCTTTACATGCACAGACCATTTAGTTTGAGATCTATTCTGTATATCTGTATATATCTCGAGAGTAAGTCCGAGGTTGAGAAGACCGCTCTCTATCTGGAACTTCCAGGTTGACACAAATATCAATTAGACTGCTGCACAAAGACTTCTTTATAACATAGTCATCAATTGAGTTAAAAAGTTTTGATGCTTCCTTCCTAAAATCTCCATCACCCTCCCTCTCTACCATCAAATATCTAACCACAAAACCAATATTTGGATTAACCTTCTCAATGCAATCTGTTATTTTACCATGTTCTTGTTTTGGTATTTGTGTCATAACATACAGAAGACAATCCCACAAGCGATTGTCCAGTTTAATGCCCAAATCCAAAAGCTGATCAAATATCCTCACAACATCATTGGTTCGTTTTGCTTTTCCATAGCAACCGACAAGAGATGTCAGAGCTAAAATATTAGGCTCAAATCCACAGCCCATCATTTCATTCAACATGGCTTCAGCCTGAGAAACTTTTCCAGTGCAGGAGTACATGTTAATCAAGGATGAGTACGTAACACTGTCTGGACGACAAGTTCCAGAACATTTCATATCTTTAAATATGTTAACAGCTTCATCTGCATAACCAACATCAGCACTCATGTCCAGAAGCATGTTATACAGAATTTTATCCATATCCTTTCCCTTTTTTTTTCATTTCCTTTATACACACTCAATGTATTTGTTAGACTTACTATTATCATTTATTTATTTATTATTATTATTACATATTACATTATTAGGCAGTTAAATGATTAGTAGACAGTTTTTATTAATGATAACTGCCATATGTAACTGCTATGTGCAGTTAGAATAGGAATAAGTTAATTAGGAGAATAAGACATGTTGCTTATAAATAGAAGGGGTGATTGAGAGAAAGGGTATCTTGGCATTTGTATTGGTTTGAGGGCCTAATCGGCATTGGGAGAGAGGTCTGGATCTCTCAAATATCCAGAGAACATAATTGTAAAATTCATTTTACGGCAACAAATACCAGTTGGTTTCTATCAGCATCTTCCTTATACCTTCCTCTATAATAGGCTTGCAAGACAGCTGCATAAGTTGACTGATTCGGGGAAATTCCATTGTTTATCATCTCCTCATATATAGCCTTTGCCTTCCAAGGTCTATTAGCTCTTTCCATAGCATGCAACAAATTGTTGTATGTTGCCAGGTTAGGTTTAGCACCAAGAACCTTCATATCATTGTAAATACTTAAACATCCATCATAATTACCCGACTTCCCATACATCTTAATCAATTTCGAGAACACCACTGTGTCAACACACCATTTCTCCTTCTTTGCACGATCATATAATTTCAAAGCCGTATCAACATTACCAATCAGTGCACATGAAGATATACAACAAATTATCATCAGGTTCAAATTCAAAGGAAGGCATCATCTCAAACCACTCGACAGCCATATGATGCATAGAACAAAAGGCAGCACAGCTAATCATGGTTGAAAATGTAATGAGATTCGGGTTGATCATTCTTTGAAGCATTTCATCAAACAGTTTCTCAGCCTTTTCAAATTCCCTACTCTCCCTGAACAGTTTCATTGTCACATTGTAAAGGATAACATGCTTAACCGGTTCAATCTTCTGCCAAAAGTAATTAAACATGGCATCACGTTCAATTACATTGTCCCCAAAACCTTTCAGGATTACGGAAACTTGTTGTTCATTAGGATCTCATGAGTCAAGAGATTTGGCTAGTATAATACGATCTTTTCAAAAGATGTTTGGCTCCGGAGCTATTGGGACTGACCCAAATGTAGTTTTAAACATTAATCCATATCTATTGTGATAACCTCATTTCTAAATTGAGGGATATGTTTATTTAAACTTAAATAAAAATGAATTTTGTTTTAAATAATTTAAAAATTATTTTTTAGAGATTTTTAAAAAAATGATTTTTTTAACTTAGATTTGTTTACTATTATAAAAATGATTTTGTGTTAAAAAATAATTTTTAATATATTTGTATATATTTTATAAAAATGATTTTTTTAAAACTACAAAATTAAGATATAAAAAATTATTTCTAAGAAAATATGTTTGTTTGAAAAAATAATTCCCTCTACTATGCATTTCTATCTTCTTTCCTCACATCTCTACCTATCATCTCTCTCACTCTATTATTTCGTGGCTTTGTCTCTCCTTTTTTTTATCTAAAACAAATTAGTGAATTTAGATATTCCATATTATAATTTTCGGATCCTCTCGCAAAATGAACATATTAATAATAAAAAAATTGGAAATTTTAGTCTTATACTATCAAATTACATGATGTTTTATCCATACAAAGTTGCATGATGTTTTACTCATACCAATTTACATGATATTTTACTCATAATGATACTAATACTAATGGACATGATGTAGGTATATTAGACTCAAATTTCTTTCGTACAAATTTTTAAAAATGGGTTGGTTTTAATATAATTTCATCTTCCAATCATTCTTTCATTTGGTTTTAATATAATTTCATCTTCCAATCATTCTTTCATCAATTTTTTTTACGTTTTTTAATTCTCATTCTAATTGATATTTAAGTAAAAAATATTAAATCACATATTTAATTGATCACTATTTTTTATACTTTAAATTTATTAGAATAAATTGACCTGAAATTATGTGTTTTTCACTTTGTCTTTCTCTTTTATATATGTCAGCAATAATCATAAAAGTAAAGTATGAAAAGTAATTCGTCAAAAAATACATTTTAAAAAAATTCAATACAAACCCTTTCTAACTTTATCGAGAAAAGAGAACATGTGATAGAGTATTTGTGATCTAAAAGTGTTGACAAATATGATTGAAAAAATGAAAGTTTAAAGAAACATATTTAACAAATATGGGTGAAAAATGAAAGTTTAAAGACTGAAACTATAAAATTAAAACTATCAAATCATATGTCTAATCTATATATGCTTTTGTTCTTGAGTGCATAACATCATTCTTTCTTTACGTCACTAGTGTTGTCACACCAAAGTAAGAACCAAAGTAAGAAAGGTGTTGCTTCATTCATTATCTGCACATGTGGCACAATAATGAATTCTCCAATATACAAGTGAATTCTCTAATACCAGAAATGTAAATTCAAAGTTAAATTGTATGTTTGTCATTTAATCAAAAAAGGGGAGATTGTAATATATATGCCTCCTTCAGTATGATTTTGATATAATTTCCAAACATATAATGTATATGCATTATTTGTGTTGAGATACATTTCAGAAAAGAATCAAACACTACTAAAAATACATTTCAACTTATACATTTCAATTATAGTACATTGTCACAAATGTAAAGTGGCGTTGTAGAGATAAATGTATCTTTACACATATAGTAAATTTGAGATGTATAAATTTTGTTTAATTACTCAACATCATTTGCCATCCTTCTAAATTTTGTTTAAGTGAATTTTGTTTAAGTGGAAGAATGTATGTAAATATAAAGAAAGAACATATATAAAATCAAATACTCTCTATATAAAGTTTGAGATTATATTTATTCTATTATTTTCACATAAATTCAAATTCAACGTATAACAAAAATTTAAAATCATCTTGTAAAACTATTTTAAATTAAAAACATCAAATAAATATTTATTAATGATTAAAATAAAAAATAAAAAGATATATTAGTGATTTAACAATTTGACGTTAACTAAAGCTGACATTAACTGAAGCACTTGTGTCTAATTAATTAAGTAGAGTTTATTGTCCGTTACACAAATGTTTCATAGAGTTTATTGTCGATTACACAAATGTTTCTTAGAGTTTATTGTCAGTTACAAAAAATGTTTATGAAGTTTACTCTTTTATTGTTAGTTACACAAATGTTTCTAAAGCTTACTCTGAAATTAATATATTTATGACCAACTACTCTAAGATAAAAGAATATTATAGTATGTTTCATAGAATAATCTAGTATTAGGCTTTCATTCACAATTCAATACATCCAAAATAATATAAATATTATCTTTTGAAACTAATACCAAATTTCTTTACAAGGAAAAGAACAATGGATAGAAACTATATCGCAAATGCTAACCTATAACAACTCTATCAATGGTGAAGAGCCTATGTTGGAACAACTAAACCCGTGGAGTTCAAAGCAGCAACTGTTTCAGTTGAATCTCTAGAATGTAGCCATGACTTGGCTTCTTGGTTTGTAGTAAAAAACCAGCCAACCATATTAGTAGCTTTGTGAAAAGGAGCACCAAGTTCCTTCAAATATGATTCAAATACACTAGCCAAGTCTTTATCCGAACGCTTGTGTCTCCAAGGGACAGTACAAATTCCAAGTACTCGTGGCACTTCTTCACCTGACTCAAAAGCCTTGGACAAGTCATCTATCCAAACATGTAATGCAGTCATAGCAGCTCCAACTGAGAGTTTTTTAAGGTTCAAACACCACTGATTTTCAGTTCTCGATTGTATATCGCTATATATCTCAAGTGTCGATCCCAAGTCAAGAAGTTTGCAAGCTCTGTCTTGCAAACCTAGGTTGACACAAAGATCAATTAGACTATTGCACATAGACTTCTTTACATCATCATTGGCTGAACTTAACAGTTCTGATGCTTCCTTCCTAAAATCTCCATCACCCTCCCTCTCTTCTATCAAATGAGTCACAACATAACTAAGCTTTGGGTTAGCCTTCTCAATGCAATTTGTTATCTTGCCAAACTCTTCTTTTGGTATTTGGGTCATGACATACAAAAGACAATCACACAAACGATCATCAGGAGTGATGCCCAAATCCCAAAATCGATTAAATATATTCACAACATCATCCGGTCGTTTGGCTTTTCCATAGCAATGAACAAACATTGTGAGAACCAAAATATTAGGCTCCAAACCACGGCTGATCATTTCATTCAACATTGCTTCCGCCTCCGGAACATTCCCACTACACGAGTACATGTTAATCAATGACGAGTATATGAAATTGTCAGGCTGGCAAGTCTCGGAATGCTTCATTTCTTCAAATACTTCAATAGCTTCATCTGCATAGCCAACATCAGCACACATGTCAAGAAGCATGCCATAAAGAACTTTATTCATAGTCATCCCTTTTTCCTTCATTTCCTTATACACACTCAAAGCTTCTTTACTTAACCGTGCTCTAGAATAAGCTTCCAAGAGAGCTGCATAGGTTGCCCAATTTGGTGAAAATCCATTATTTCTCATCTCCTGATATATACCTTTAGCATCCCTTCCCCTCTTAGCTCTCCCCATTGCATACAACAAAGCATTATACATTACCATGTTAGGCCTAACGCCAAGAACCTTCATATCATTATAAACATTTAAGCATCCATCATAGTTTCCCAACATACCATGCATCTTAATCAAAGAAGAGAATGCCACTGTCCTAACAAGCCATTTCTCATTTTTTGCGCGATCATATAATTGCAAAGCCATAGCAACATTACTGATTCGAGCATAAACATAAATCATGGACGAGGACACGTTATGATCGGGTTCGCACCCGAAAGAAGGCATCCTCTCAAATAACTCCACAGCTTTATGTGGCAAAGAACAAACAGCAGCACATCTAATCAAAGTTGAAAACGCAAGGATATCAGGCTTGACACCTCTTTGAAGCATTTCATCAAACAGTTTCTCTGCATTTTCAAAATCCTTAACTTCCCTAAACAGCTTAAACACCACGTTGTAGAAAACAGCATGCCTTTCAGGTTCAATTTGAATCTTGTGTTGGAAGTATTTAAGAGCAAGAATTGCGGTTTCTGGGTTGGCTATGTTATGGAGAATGAATTCAGCATCACGGTCTGTAACATTGTCTCCTAAAGCATCCAAGATTTCAAAAACTTGTTGTTCGTGAATAGATTTGGGTAATTTGGCGAGAGATGAAACAACGGCGTATGATTTCTTCCAAATTCGTTTGGCTTGAAGGGTTTTGGGATTGACCCATTTTTTGGTTTTGGATAAAGTTGAGGACTTTGCATCTGGGTTTTGATTTTCATGTTGAAGAGAATTGAGAGGTTGTAAGGAGAAGAAGGTATTGAATTTACGAGATGTATGATGAAAATTGGGAAGTTTGTAATTGATGAAAGAATAATGGGATGAGATGCGAATGGTTAAATCAGAGAAAGCATAAGAAAAAGGGGAAGCACAGAGAGGGTAAGCCTGAGCCATTTTCCCTCTCACTCTGAACTGAACTGTATACTGTGTGCACACAGTCTTTCTCCTTGTTACTCGTAAAGCACTCTCTCTCTCAAATAGATCTTAAATATTTTTAAAAGGTCATTTGATTCTGTCAGCCATCTATTTGAGAACATTTAACAAAATTAAGAATTAATTTGGTGCACTACTAAAAAATAAAATAAGAATAAGGCTCAAGTGTATTTTAATTTTCTTGTAAAAAATGTACATATTTTAATTTGAGTTCATTGTGAAATTTGGATAGGGGTAGTATGTAATGATACTTTTGTCATTTGACATTGTTGTGTGTGAAAGACTAATCTCACATTCGAGGTGGATAGAATCTAGCACCCTCAATTTTTGGAATTGGAGTTCTTGCTGTGGGGATTTTTCTGGCGGTCAGAAAATTAGTGGTCGATGAATTTTGGTCCAACAGTTCAAATAAATGCAATTAAATTTTAAATTTAGAGCGATTGATCTTAATCAAACAGTTAACTGATATTTGACTGTGTGAATGCAAAAAAATTGGACTGCCGGATCCCAATTTCTTAGCAATGTTAGGCTCCTTCTTTTTAGTAGAAATGTGGTTTTGTTGGGTTCTAGAAATCACCTGAGCAATGCTCTTATCAGATGATCCCTCCTTTTTGAAACATTTAAGCCACATCATAGTATTGTCTCCACCAAAATTTTGTGCATGCTAAACAGTTCTATTGAGCCAGAAGTCTACATGCAGTACAGTAGTTTGACACTTAAGTATTATCAACCAGAAAATTCAACTGCTAATGATATTCCCTACAAAACAATAGAAGTTCAATTTCATATTCATTTTCCAGATTGGTTCAAGTTTCAATAATAGGTTGTACATCAACATGGCAATTTAATATCACACAACTTATATAATAAGTGGCAGCTACTTGAGAAACTTGATCAAATTTGGGACCTACATTACAATTAGTTGTATTTGTTGGAACTGGACTACACTCATTTTGGATTCACTTTCTTTTTAACAACTGAAAGTCTGAAACTGTAAGCTCAAGTTCTAGTTTACTGCGACTATCAGATAGCAGGACCTTTTGTTTTAGCAAGTGGCAACTAAATCAGAGTTAACTTCTGTTTCTTCTACTTTTCTTCAATCTATTTATGTAATCTTTTAGTTATCTTGGCTTGGAGGGAATGGAAAAGAGAACGAGACTCACAACTGAATAGATTTCCTTCTAACTAATGTAATCATTCAAATTTGCATGAATAAGTTACTTTATTTTACATCAAAATCCATCTGTTTGGGAAAACAAAAAATGCATAGAAATTGAAAATACTTTGTAAGTATAAGTAGGGATAAGTACTCTCTCCATAACAAAATATAAGCAAAAAAGTAAACCGTTAGCTAAAACTCAAACCAGTTGAGCTACCCACTCACCCTGTTCAAGCTGTTACTTATGTTTGGCATTTAATTTAATCACTAACAGTGGAAAATTTCTATCATCCAGTTAGTGCAATTTTCTTTTTCAAAAAAACAAAAACAAAAAAACATTTGTCCATTTGTTTTCCTGCTCAATTTTAAACTAGCAAATCACTATAGCCTTGTGTGCTAGATACCACGTGAAGCATGGCAATGACAATTTGATTTTATTGAACTTTCAGGATGAAAAGAACTTCAAATACAAGGAAGGAAAATGAAAGAATGGGTTAAAATTCATATTGTGTCCGTAATTTTGGAAACCATTTTGATACAATACCACCTGTTGTTCCTTCAACCCTGAAGTCTTACAAAAACTACCAAATGCATTCGATTCTGCTAGAAGAAACTATAAGTATCAAAGATTCTAAGTATTTGTAAGAAAAGGCAGAAAAATAAAGGAATATAAAAAATTACATAAATATAATACTACATCAAATAAATCTAAGGTCTGAAGCTGAAGGTTATCTTGGCACTTTGGCAGGAAAAAGAATAAGGATCATGGGATCAGACAGACAAAGGAAAGGAAGTTGCAATTTTCTGATACATTTCATCAAAACATAGGCCTTCAAGAAGGCATCCTCTATTCACATTCACACCAGGCAGAGCATTGTAATATGAATAGCAGCCCACGTGTGAATACCTCACTTATTACTGATCTTCTCACGGTCTTTCATCCGATGAAGCAAAATTTCAGATTCAGAATCAGAACTCGACAGCACTGTGTAAGAACACTCTTTACACAATTTGGCGTATGAAAATGCATGAAAGGAACACAGTTCATCAGTCCCTTAAATATTTTCAATAGGGAAGGGCCATTGATGGAGCACTTAAAACCAGAGAGTCTAAAGGAGCAATAGATTTGGTTGAACCCCTACACTCCAGCCATGATTTGGCTGCTTCCTTTGTAACCAAAAACCAGCCATCCTTATTTGGATCTTCAAGGAACGGAGCATTGAGTTCCTTCAAATGTGATTCAAATACACTAGCTAAACCCTTGCATGAATGCTTGTGTTTTCCTCGCCCGGTGTTAATTCCAAGTAGTGGTGGAAACTCCTCTCCTGATTCCAAAGAGTTAGACAAGTCTTTTATCCAAACATGTAAAGCAGTTGTAGCAGCTCCGACCGAGAGGTTCTTTAAGTGCAAAGACCACTTTGTTTGTGATCTCGATTGTATATTCCTATAAATTTCGTGTGTCAAGCCTATGCCAAGAAGGTCATGTGCTCTATCAGGTAGATTCAGATTGACACAAAGATCAATCAGACAATTACATATGGGCCTCTTTGCTTCAGCAATAATTGAACTCAAAAGTTTTGATGCTTCCTTTCTGAAATCTCCTTCACCCTCCTGCCCCTCCACTTCTACCAAATATCTTACAACAGACCCAAGCTTTGTATTAGCCTTCTCAACACAATCTACTAGCTTACCAAGCTCTTCCTTTGGTGTTTGTGTCATAACATTCAGTAGACAACCGCAGAAGCGATCATCTGGAATGATGCCCAGATTCAAGAAATGATTGAATACCTTCACGACATCATCAATTCGCTTGGCTTTTCCATAGCACTGGACAAGCGACACCATGACAAAAATATTAGGCTCGAATCCAGATTTGATCATTTCATCCAGCATCCCTTCCGCCTCAGAAACTTTCCCACTGCCTGAGTACACATTAATCAATGCTGAAAATGTCCAACTGTCGGGCCGGCAAGTCCCCAAACTTTTCATGTCTTCATAAATCTCCAGAGCTTCTTCATGGCAGCCAACATCAGCACACATAGCTAAAAGCACATTGTAGAGATCAATACTCACATTCATTCCTTTCTCCTTCATTTCCTTATAAACACCAAGAGCATCTTGACCAAATTGTGCTCTAGTAAAGATTCTCAAAAGAGTCGAATAAGTTGTAAAATCCGGTGAAACTCCTTTACTTTTCATCTCTTGATATATAGTCTTTGCTTGCCAGTGCCTCTTGCCTCTCAACATGGCAACCAACAAAGTGTTATACGTTTCCACATTAGGCTTCACACCAAGACCCTTCATTTCTAAGTGGATATTCAGGCACCCATCATAGTTTCCAGACAAGTCATACATCTTAATCAATGCTGAAAATGTTACTACATCAATAGGCCATTTCTCCATTTTTGCACGATCATATAACCGCTGAGCCATATCAACATGATTAGTTCGCGCAAAAGCACACATCATAGCCGAGCAAGTGATAGCATCGGGTTCACACCCAAAACCCGGCATCTTCTCAAACCACTCCACAGCCTTATCAGGTAAAGCAGCCATCCTAGCACAGTTAATCATAGTAGTAAATGTAATGTTATTCGGTTTTACCCCTCTTTGAAGCATTTCATCAAACACCTTCTGTGCTCCTTCAAAATCCTTACATTTCCTACACACTTTGAGTGTTACATTGTAAAGAACCACTCCATTGTCTCTAACATGTTGAACTTTATCCCTAAGGTAATTAAGAACAATGGGTGCAGTTTTGGGATTTGTCATCTTATCAAGAATGAAAACAGCATCTCGTTCAGAAACGCCGTCGTTTCCAAAACCGTTAAGAATTGCATAGACTTGTTGCTGAGTGGGATCACACGAGTCCAAAGACTCGGCGAGTTTAAGGAGAAAACTGTTGTTAGAATTAGAGGGTTTGTTTCGATGAAGTTTAGGCTTTGGGGTATTGGGATTGACCCAAATTTTGGTTTTGGATAAAGATGAAGAATTTGTAAGTGGGTGATGAGAATGTGATTCTTGGTTGAGGTGGGAAAAAGTTTTGAATTTGAAATAGCGGCTGCAAGAGGAAGGAGAGGAGATTGAAAATGAAAGAAAAAGAGGATTAGTATTAGAGAGTGAAGAGGAAAGAAGTGAAGACATGTTATGGCAGTTCAATGTTATGGAAGAAATCAAATTCAAATATTGAATATCTGTTTAACTATATATACTACATTAAATAAAATGATAACAAAATTGTATTACGGAGATGTAACTTCTTGAAATGAATTTATTTTGTTTTTATGAAAATGCGACTATATATTCTTTTTGTTTAAGATGTAATCTTAAGTTAGTATGACCATTTATTTATAAATGTTCACAACATGTTAGTTGATGTCAATGGAAAGTTAGAGTATCTTTGAACAAAAAGTATAATAAATTGGAAGTAAGGAAAATTGACGTTGTTAATATTTACCCAACATCAATGATCTCACAAGATCATCGTTAGTTGGATTCATCAATAATTGTTGATCATATACTTTCGATACTCCAAACAAATACTACCATGTTGATTAAATCTTTAATTGTACTCAATAACTTATGAGAATGGATGAATTGTTAAACAAAAATTCATGGCAAAAGCATTTGGTAATTGGAATGAATCATAAATTTTGTTGTCTAAATGCATGAATCTTTCCCAAGTATATCAAGTACAATTGTCAAATATTATACATTGCCTTATATTGTTGATGATATGTTTGTCCTTAAAAACCTGATACTTAGTCGTATATTTTGAACATTTAAATCATGCATTGAAGAGTTTAAATTTTGTAAACTACTTGTTCACGTCGATGGAACGTTTATTACTTAAAAATATTGTAAGAGATTGTTGGTTGTTGCTGTAAGATTTATGTGTCACATATGTAATTAATTAATAAAGTGTGTTAGGGTCATTATATAATTAGTCAATAAACTAAGGGGTCAAATAATACATAATAGTTATGAAAATTAATAGGGTAGATACCAGGCAGTTTTAGTTTCACAAACCCTAAGGAGAAAACTCTCTGGTTCTCTCTATCCCCATCAAGAGAGTAAAGTCTTCAGGGTGTTTTGTTGAGGAAGATCACCCAACCCATTGGCTTTATCATCATCCCAGGATTTCATCAATGGCAATTCCCACAGGTACGCTTCTGCCTTTGGTTATTCATCATGTAATTGACATGGATTATTGAGCATAAGGTTGTAGGGGTTTGTATTCCAACAATTGGTATCAGAGCCTATCATATTTAATTCATGATGAAATTCAGTTATTGTCTTTATTTTAGGATTCAATTTGGGAATTTGGATATATATATATATATTATTTGGAATCCCTTGCCACGAACTTGCTTTAGAATAGATTTCTATCCTTTTTTGGCTTGTGGAAGTGATTCCTCATAGAGATCGTGTTGGACCATTGGTAGTTACTGGTCTTACAAATGACACGTCTGTTTCTGCGAACTTTAAAATCCCTCCAGCCATCAACTACCAGGTTTGCTTTTGTAAAATTTGCTCTGTTTTAGTGGTTGGACATTTATTGGGAATTACAATTTCGGAAATAATTCTGGAAGTAGTGATATAGGAGAAGCTTTGGTTTTTAAAATCAGGACAAGAATTTCAAATGACCTGTAAACCGCTTATGTTTAGGGGAGATTCTACGATATATTGTCAAAGTAAATCTCATGGAGACTAGCAATTTACATAGGCATTAATTTTCCAATCCCTGTCATGTCTTTTGTTCTAAAAGGTTATCACCTTCCTCACATTATTGCATCTATACGAAATTGTCATTTTTTGAATTTGTGTACTGTTCATGCAAAAGCTCTAATGATGAGATTTGTCATGAGGTTTGCTTACTAGATTTTCACTACTCCCCGCCCGTATTCACTGGTAAATGTGCTAACTGACTTTGTTGACCTCTTTATGAGTTAAAAGGATAAGATCGTTCTCCCCGCCCATATTTGGTTCTTTGAGGTGTTTTATATATATATTTATTTATTTATTATTTTTGATAAAACAATAATTATGAAATACTAATGACACACAGTTTATATTAGTAAACAATATTTTTTAAAATATTGTTTTTTATTTGGATATAATAAATATATGTTCAAGTCAAGTTTGACATTTTGAATGAGTTAATTGAAACTTGACGTCGCCAAAGTGACCTCTCTTGTCTAAATTGCTCGTGAAGAGTGTCAAATGGCTGTGTATATGTTTATTCATGCGGGTATTGACCGACCCAAAGGAAGGTTAATATTTGGCAGAATTACATGTACACATGCGATGATAAATGTGTGACAATTATTTGGTATACATGTGAGCAGTAAATCGGTCCAAAGGAAGGTTTATTGTTTGATATGTCTTATTGTCAATATTTGATCGTTGCAGCAAGAGTACCACTAGCAGTTGATGTTACTGTCCAAAGACTTGACATCAATGGTGCACCGGGTATCTTGAGATGGGTTAAATTCCATGATTTGAACATATGTATTTATTTATTTATTGATTTATTTTCCTATAATGTGAGTTTCTAAGTTTCGTTCTTTATTTAATTCACAGCATCTATTGCTTCCATATCTGCAAATTTGAGTTCTATTCCTGTCCTTAATGGGACAAATTTTAAGGAATGGAAAGAGAACATACTGATCGTTCTTGGCTGCATGGATCTAGACCTTGCATTAAGAATTGAACGACCCCGTACTCCTAAGGACTCTAGTTCTTCTGAGGAAAAATTAGAGTATGAGAAATGGGATCGCTCAAATCGCATAAGTCTTATGATCATAAAGTGTGGCATTCCTGAGGTCTTTAGAGGTGTTGTCTCGGATGAGATAGTTACAGCTACAAATTTCCTTGTTGAGATGGAAAAACGCTTTGAAAAAAGTGATAAGGCTGAAACAAGTTCTTTGCTTCAGAATTTAATTTCCATGAAGTATCAAGGCAAGGGAAATATAAGAGAGCACATTCTGATGATGTCCAACATTGCTTCTAAGCTTAAAGGACTAAAGCTTGAGTTGTCAGATGACTTACTCATTCATTTAGTATTGTTGTCTCTTCCTTCGCAATTCAGTCAGTTTAAGGTGACTTATAACTGTCAAAAGGAGAAATGGACTCTTAATGAGCTCATTTCATTATGTGTGCAAGAAGAGGACAGGCTGAAGCAAGATAGGACTGAAAGCGCTCACTTTACTAGCATTTCTAAAGACAAGGGCAAAAGGAAAAGAATTGAGGCCCAAGAACAAAGCTGCTGCTAAGGGTCCAGAACAAAAGAAGCAGACTAAGGATAACAACTGCTTCTTCTGCAAGAGTCCTGGACACGTGAAGAAGGATTATGCCAAATATCACGCTTGGCGTGTTAAGAAAGGTATAATTCTGTCTTTGGTCTATTCTGAGGTTAATTTAGCTTCAGTACCTGGAAACACTTGGTGGTTAGACTCTGGTGCAACTACTAACATCAGTGTTTCAATGCAGGGTTGCCTGAACTTCCAAAAGCCTAGTGATGCTGAAAGATGCATCTATGTAGGAGATGGGAAGAAGGTAGAAGTTGAAGCCATAGGAAAATTTAGATTATTATTAAGTTCCGGTCATTATTTGGATTTAGAAGACACTTTTTTTGTACCGTCATTTAGACGGAATTTGGTCTCTATTTCTTATTTGGACAAATTAGGATATTATTGTTCATTCGGGAATAAAGAATTTACTTTGTCTTTAAATTCGAATGTTGTTGGAACCGGTTTACTTTCTGGTTATGATAATCTTTATTTGTTGGAAACTGTGGCTAACTATAATGAAACCTTGAGTGTGGAATCACGTGGTACTAAGCGAAAAATTGACAATTTCAATTCAGGAGTGCTTTGGCACAAGCGTCTAGGTCACATCTCTAGAAATAGAGTTGAACCACTTGTGTCAGATGGAATTTTAGATTCCATTGACTTCACAAACTTTAACGTTTGTGTAGCATGCATTAAAGGAAAACAGACTAAAGATAAGAAATTAGGCGCATATAGAGCTACAGACGTCTTAGAATTGATACATACGGACATCTGTGGGCCATTTCCAACTCCTTCTTGGAATGGTCAACAATATTTTATATCATTCATAGACGATTATTCTAGATATGCCTACCTTTACCTAATTCACGAAAAGTCCCAATCAATAGATGTGTTCAAATCCTTTAAGGCAGAAGTTGAGAATCAACTTAATAAGAGAATTAAAAATGTCAAATCTGATCGTGGTGGTAAATACTACGGCAGATATGACGGTTCAGGTGAACAACGTCCGGGACCATTTGCCAAATACCTAGAGGAATGTGGAATCGTCCCACAATACACTATGTCGGGGTCACCCAACATGAATGGTGTAGCTGAAAAACGAAACAGGACTTTTAAGGATATGGTAAGGAGTATGATTTGTCATTCCACCTTGCCAGAGTCACTCTGGAGAGAGGCATTAAAAACAACAACATACATTCTTAATAGAGTACCAATTAAGGCAGCGGCTAAAACACCTTACGAGCTTTGGATTGGGCGTAAGCCTAGTCTGAAGCACCTTTATGTTTGGGGATGTCCAACTGAGGCAAGACCTTATAGGCCGAATGAAAAGAAATTTGAACCCCGAACAATTAGCAGCTATTTTATAGGGTACTCAGAAAAATCAAGGGGCTATAAATTTTATGATCCAAAATTGAGAACAATTTTTGTGACGGGAACGACAACGTTCTTTGAGGATATTGAGTTTGAGGGGAAGATTAAGGTTAAAGACTTTGTCTTTGAGGAAGAATCAGTAACAATTCTAGAACTGATTCTTCCACCAGTTGACTTTCCCATTATTAAACAAACTCAAGATGATCTGGTTGTTCAGGAAGAACAAAATCTAGATCAAATTCAAGATCCTCAAGAACAAGTGCCTCAAGAGCCAGCTCCATTGCGGAGATCCACTAGAGAAAGGAAAAATGCTATTTCGGATGATTATGTAGTATTTATCAATGAAGTAGAGGAAAATGTTGGCATGACGGAAGACGACCCGGTCAACTTTCGTCAAGCCATGCAAGATTCCCATTCAGATAAGTGGATCGAAGCAATGAATGAGGAGTATAAGTCTATGCAAGACAATTCAGTTTGGGAACTTATCCCATTACCTGAAGGAGTGAAACCCATTGGTTGCAAATGGATTTTTAAAACCAAGCGAGATTCCGATGGTAATGTGGAGAGATATAAGGCACGTCTTGTAGCTAAAGGCTATACTCAAAAGGAAGGGATTGATTATAAAGAGACTTTCTCTCCGGTTTTATCGAAGGACTCTTTAAGAATAATCATGGCTCTTGTTGCTCACTTTGATTTGGAGCTTCATCAAATGGATGTAAATACAACGTTTCTCAATGGCGACATTGATGAGACGATCTATATGGTGCAGCCAGAAAACTTTGTGTTAGGAGACCCAAAGAATATGGTGTGCAAACTAAGAAAATCCATTTATGGGCTAAAACAAGCTTCTCGTCAATGGTACCATAAATTTCATCAAGTAATTCTCTCATTTGATTTTGAGATGAATACAGTTGATGATTGTGTGTATCATAAGTTCAGTGGGAGCAGACATATTTTCCTGGTCTTGTATGTTGATGACATACTGCTTGCCACTAACGATATAGGCATGTTGCACGAAACTAAGAAACTTCTATCAAAGCATTTTGAGATGAAAGATCTTGGTGACGCCTCTTTTGCATTAGGAATTCAGATACACCGAGACAGATCTCGAAGTATTCTTGGATTGTTACAAAAGAGCTATATTGATAAGGTTCTCAAAAGGTTTGGGTTACAGGATTGCAAACCAGGGGACACCCTAGTTGCTAAGGGAGACAAGTTTAGTCTCAAACAGTGCCCTAAGGGAAGTTTGGAAATACAAGAAATGCAAAAGATCCCTTATGCTTCAGCTGTAGGGAGTCTTATGTATGCCCAAATATGTACGCGTCTAGACATAGCGTTTATAGTAGGGATTTTAGGCAGATATTTAAGCAATCCATGTCTTGACCATTGGAAAGCAGCCAAGAGGGTCATGAGATATTTGAAGAGAACAAGAAACTGCATGCTCACATATAGGAGGTCAGACCAGTTAGAGATCACTGGGTACTCTGACTCGGATTTTGCGGGATGCCAAGACAACTTAAGATCAACTTCAGGCTATGTCTTTCTGTTAGCTGGTGGAGCAGTTTCTTGGTGTAGTGCCAAGCAAGGTCTTACTGCTTCATCAACCATGGCAGCAGAATTCGTAAAGATTCATGAGGCATCTGACCAGGACATTTGGCTGAGAAATTTTGTCACGGGACTGAAAATAGTTGAAGGGATTGAAAGACCACTCAAGTTGTATTGTGACAATAGATCAGCAGTCCTGTATTCTAACAATAATAGGAGCTCAACCAAGTCAAAGCACGTTGACATTAAGTTCCTAGTTGTTAAAGAGAAGGTACAAAGTGGACAGATATCCATAGAACACTTAAGGACAAACTCCATGATTGCGGATCCGCTCACTAAAGGTCTACCACCCAAGGTCTTTCATGAGCATACTGCTCACATGGGTGTGCTAAAGTTTGAGGGATCTTGATTTTAGTGGGAGTTTCGTCCATTATGTAATTTATGTTCTATGTTTAATTGTAAAATACAAATACATTGTATTTGGATTTTCTGATCAGAAATAAAGTTTAAAGTATTCAGTTTTGGTTACTTTGTACATTTAAGTTATGGTATGATCTCATTCAGTAAAGTAGGACCAGTTGAAAATTGACATGCATTGACCAACTTCATGTAATTTTCATGCTACACTTTTAATAATGGGTCTATGTCATTTAGTTGTGTCAGTACGAGTGATCATTGATGGGTTTAGTTATGCTTATTATGACGAAAGCCTCTTTGGTTCCATGTGCTGATATGATTAATGGACGGGAAAATTTGGATTAGGCTCAAGGTAATTATAATGACATTTTTGACGTCATAAAGTGTAACACACTCCTGAGGATACATGTGTGACCAGTGGGAGATTGTAAGATTTATGGGTCACATATGTAATTAATTAATAAAGTGTGTTATGGTCATTATATAATTAGCCAATAAACTAAGGAGTCAAATAATATATAATAGTTTATGGCTAAAGAGCATAATAGTTATGAAAATTAATAGTGTAGATACCAGACAGTTTCTAATTTAATGAGGGACTGAATTAGAAATACTGCAATTTGGGATATAACTAATAATAGTTATATATAGGGGTAGTGGTCCCCAAACACAACAAGACTATTCAGTTTCACAAACCCTAAGGAGAAAACTCTCTGGTTCTCTGGTTCTCTCTATCCCCATCAAGAGAGCAAGGTCTTCAGGGTGTTTTGCTGAGGAAGATCACCCAACCCATTGGCTTTATCATCATCATCCCAGGATTTCATCAATGACAATTCTCACAGATACGCTTTCACCTTTGGTTATTCATCATGTAATTTGCATGGATTATTAAATATAAAGTTGTAGAGTTTGTATTCCAACAGTTGCCACACAAGAAGAAAATTTATGATTGCTTACATAATTGTAGAAGGACACATAAAAAGAAGTTTGGTTAGAGTTCTAAATATGTGCGCATTTCGCATAACAATCAAATTTATGTATTGAGACCAAGGTAAATTCAATTTATCGTATTCGGACTTGTCGCAAACAACTTCAAAAAGAGAAAATCGAAAAATGTTGAATTAAAGAAGCAGGTGATTAAGACGATAATATATTTGTAGGAAATGAGATGCATCAACCACATTTTGAGGCACCGTGTCATTATAACATTATGGATCGTGTCATAACTTTATTTTTGTAGGATGCAACAATCACTCATTTGAAAGATAAAAAAATAGATTCAATTAAAATATGGTTTCATTTTGTTTAGTTTTTGAAATATTTTTTTACAAAATTCTAACAAAATCAAATTTAAGAAAAACATATTTTTGTATAAATTGTATATTTAATAAATATTTATTATTAATTAATTAGTTAAAATTTTACAAAATTATCTTTTATGAATTAATTAATTAAAAGAAAAATAATGTATCTGTTTGATGTCTTTTACATGAAAAATTTACAGAATACATTGTTGGTCTCATGATTTTTGTTTATTCTTTTTATATAAATTACCGTAGAATTAAGTTAACAAAACAATGGTGTTTTTTTTCTTTAAGAAACACAATGGTGCTTGCCGACATAATTACTAGCTCTATCTTCCGGTCAAAAAAGTTCTTCCTTGAAAATAATTTTCTTTTTTGAAAAACTTCCTTGAAATAATTTAATATCATTATTTGTTATAGAAGTAGGAATATGTCATACTAATTGATAGGAATCTACAGTTTAGTATATATAAGATTCAAAATATGTTTTTTTTAATATATAAAATTGAGATTTCTAAAAAAAACTTTTTAATTTAAATTTTATCATACCAATCTATTTATAAAAAAATATAAATAATATTTTTATTACTATTATAATTATTATATTAATTTTTTTTATATATTAAACTTTTAATAAAAAAATTGATGAATATCACCAAACTAAACCGGATTTGATGTTAAGTTAGAATGAATGAAACCCCGAGACGTAGTACGAGTGCAATATGATACAATATAGATATACAAATATATATATATAATTTGTTTGAAATTTAGGATACCAAAGTTCTTGGATATATTGGCAAAAAATTTATTAAAAAAATTAGATTCAATGTAGAATATTGAGTATTTATAAAAGTATTGATCATTCTTTGTAAATATATAATTATATTAAATCATAATTTTTATAATATATTTTAATTCATATTTTAGGATATCAACAAAAATATTATTAAAATAATATAAATGAATATTTGTTTTATTTAAATTAACAAACAATTTCAAAGCATTTTTAATTGTCTCATCTATAAAATAAAAAATAAAAAATAAAAATAGAAATATATGTCAAAAATATATTGTCTCACCTTCTTTCTTTTGATAGGATAGATATCCACGAGTATCTTAAAAATATCACGTAAAATAATTTTAAAAATTAATAATTTTGATATTTTGAAAATACATATCTAAAATTATTTGTGAAATTTCGATATCAAATTTATATATGATACATATATGTTTCTAATTTTGTATTAGAATCCACAGCTAATAAATCTTTCCATTAAATAGACTTTTTTTTATTGATAAGTGGTACAAGTTTTAGAAATCAAATTAAAGCAAATATCTGGATCATTCAATATCTTTCACTTTCATTTATTTAGTAATGCAATGTTAGAAACTCCCACATTGTTCGCACCAAGACCTCCCTCCAATTTATATTTACAAATTGTTCCCAACTCACCCAACAAATCTTTAATTTTTCTCCACTCCTCCCCACATAAAACAACACTGAATTTTAATTACAGCGTCCAACACCTTTAATATATTTCTAATCTAGTAACTTAAAAGAAAAACTAAATAAATCTACCGATAACTTCACAGATAATTACGTTTCAATCACACTTGTTTATTTTAATACAGTGAATTGAATAAAACTCGCAAATAGAAAATAGAAGATATCAATAATTAAAATCAAATTTTACGAAAGCACAATTAATATATTATTTATCTAGCACAGTTTTAATACGCACCTCCGGTATGATACCAAATTTAATTAATTATTTAACATGTGTGTGTCCAAACCAAAGCATGTGACAAATTTTGGTGGGATCGTAAGTTCGAAAGAACCTTCCAAAATGATTATGATTATTGCTTATAGATTGAGATTACCCTATTATTGAGTTTTTGGTTGCTTATGGTGGCTACACCTATTTATTTATTTATTTATTATTTATTTCTTTTCGATTATTATCATATGACCTCATTTTCATCAGCCACATGCTCTTTTGCCCTTTTTGTAATATTATCTATAATTAAACAATCAAACTATCTCTCACTCGGTACACCATTTTTATATACGTCTCTATATTAATATTTCAAAATAATTTTATATATCTCTCAAATATTTTTCATTTAGGTTATTATGTTATTATGTTAATCTCTTTGATCTGAAGTTAATTATATTAACGTGAAGTTAAATTAATCTATATTTTTTATCTAAAATTTATCAAAATAGTTCTTAAATAAATGAACAACACTAGATCAAAGTTTGGACAACACCTTAAACCGCAAAACATTTTTTAATTATACCATAAATAATATTGTCTTATATAATCACAACTTTCAACTCAAATACAACCAAAAAAAATTAGCATAAAAAAAACTCATCAAAGTGAGAAGCAACTTGTTGAATTAGGTGCTTCTTAGTGCCGGTGTCCAAGACATGCATAAGAAAATTATAAGAATTAAAAATAGAAATAACAATCAAGTAAACTTCATGTTCGCTTAAAAATATCTCCTCATTTATAGCTTTTAAAATTATCCAACAAGTTATGACAAAATGAGACCCAATAGATCCAGTGGCACACACATGAAACATATCACGAACATTGGAGGATAGAAACACAATAGAGGTGAAAAACTGGACAATTGTCCAAAGAGACGTAAAAAAGGGCAATCTCCAAGACTATGAAGTTGAGTTTCCTTGCATTGTTGGAATTTAACACTTTTAGATATACAAATTATAACATATCTACGTTATTAATTAGGAATAATCGAGGACGACATATTTGAAAATATGATAATAAAATATGAGTGATAAATTACCTTAATTGTCATATAAGATTTCAATATTTTTAAATTATATTAACCGTTTGATTGAATAACTATTAAATAATTAAATAACTTCTGACATATATATCTTATTTGACTTAACAAATAATTAAAGTTATTACGGTACATTCAACAACAACCTAATACATAATCAAATATTTAATATTAATTTAATTAATAATAATTATTAATAATTTATTATTATCAATCCAAAATTAATTATTAAATAATTAATCTAGCATGCATCTCTTACAAGACGAGTGATTAATGAGATGACAAACCATCCAAAATGAATTGATAGGGAGACAAACATAAACAATAAGCCAAATTAGCATAATAAAATGCTTCATATTTTCACGCACGTTAAACTTCCATAAACAACTATCTATATATTAACTAAAACAAGATGTTAATCAAAAAACAAATTAACAAATTACTTTAAATCCATTCATTTAGTCTATCTTTATTAATGTGAGTGTAAAATAATTGGAAATTAATATAACCTTAAAATTTTAAAATAATATATAAATATAGGAACAACTTTTTTGACAAAATTAAACAATTAAAAAGAATGCTTTTGAAACAAAGAAAGGAAGAATAAAAAAAGATGGAGTTGGCATCATTCCCTTTCAATAATCTGTATTTGTGTTTACATAATTTTTTTGAAAGATATGTAGTTTAAAATTTAAAATTGTAAAAAAAAAAAGTTAAATTGTTTAATTCAATATTTTTTTTAATTATTAACAAGTAGCACTTGTTACTTATTAGTATAATCCTTTGAATATCTTTACAGTAATAATATAAATTGTGTGAAGGTTGGTGCATCTAATTCAGTGGGCAAATTAGTCGAAACTGCTGGCAAAAAGTGAATAATGGATTAATGGTTGTCAAATTGTCATTGTCTACTGAGGTTGCATGTATTGAATAACCACTAAAGCATGACAACACAAACTCAAATATATCTGCTGGAGTATGTGCAGATATGGTCAATTAGCTGGCAGCTTCCTAACAAAAAATTCTCACACCAAGAGCATGGAGTACATGCGAAAAAACTAACAACCAGTGAGAAAAAAAAAACATCTAATCTAAAATTAAAATATTCACAACTTTAAATTTGTGTTATTTGTATCAAAATATTGTTAATTTAATTATTAAATATATTTTTTTCTTTAAAAAAAATTCAAACTTTATCGAATGTTATAATTAGGAATGACAATACCACTTGCATTCGTAGATATTTACTTGAATCCGTCCTAATTTAAGTAGAAAAAAAATATATTTTGATTGGACATAGATGTATTTTTTCTCTAAAATTAAAACTCAAGGTGTAGACCAATTTAAAGATGTTGATATTAATCTCACACCCGCACTCAAACTCGTCTTACTATCAATATTATTCATTTTTTAAAAATTTATATGCATGTATATATTTAATATATTAAATATTTTTTAAATATTAAAAATTATAGTCTCCAATTTATAGAAAATATATTTTTAATTTTATATGATTATTATTTTACTAAATTAATTATAATAAATATGTATTTTAAATTTATTATTTTATATATATGAGTGAATATATGGCATGGAAACTCTGAAGTATGTCACGATTGGGATGATGATTTAAATTTCACGCTTGATAAAAAAAGGGACGGACATGGGTTTTCACACTTGTATGGGTGGAGAGACAAAATCCGCCTATGTCCTACCTCGTTGTCCGTCCAAACCACCACAAATGTATAATAGATCCGTTGACATTTATGGCCCTCTATTTTCCTCTCTTTATGTTATTCTACATTTCTTCCTTTCATTTCTTACTTCTAACTTCTCTCTAAATTTTCTCCCTACAAATAATTTTCTCCAACTTTTATTTTTGAAACAATTGTTATATTTTTTTGCATAAGATTTTTTTTACTGTAATTTTTTTAAAAGTTATTTATTTAATGAATATTATTTAATATTTTATATTTTGACAATGATGTTATTGAATTGATTGCAAATACCTGTTATTTGTTCATAAGTTTCAAGTTAAATACTATTGCATCAAGTTAATATGTAATACATTTTAAAATATAGATTGAAAAAAAGAAGTTAAATGATTATCAAGTATTTTTAGAGCGTTAAAATTTTATTTTAGAGCGAGTTGATCCACTAGAGCGGAAACAATACAAGACTGCAAACTTTATAAACATCAGTGGTGGCAAGTACAAATGATATGTGTTGGACCCATGTATTTAATCGTCAACAATTGTAAAGGGACCATCAAGATATATTTAGACTGAATCTTCTTTTTATTTTAGTATTGACCAATCTCTAATTGAAGGAACAATGAATGACTAAGCAAGAAGAAAAACACAACAACTCTTACAAGCATTAATTGAAAAATTAAATGCAAACTCACAACAAAAGTTTCAACAACAACAATTTTCATCTCAACATTTTCCTTATGCTTTTCCCCAACACTTCTCACCTCAGCAACAACAGTATCCACGATCCAAGAACCTCCAACAACAACTACCAATGTTCTAGCAACAACAACAATATTCCCAATACTCCCAATAGCAGCAACCTCCAAACTTCTAGTAGCAACAACAACAACCTTTAAACTATGTCTTCCAGTTGCAACAAAAACAACCAGTGTTCCAACAACAATAATATTTTAATAATTATTAGTATATGTCGTCTCTTTCACAACAACTTTCTCAACCTCTAACAAGTCAAACTCATATCGACCAACTATACCAACAACTAACATGGTCAGACCATATTTAATCAACATCAATCAACTATGGCTCTGTCGGTTATAAGTGGTGGTGTACTTGAGCATGAAATACAATATCAAACCATGTTGTCATCCTACCACTGATTAATACTTTTGAGGGACTTGTCGTTGGGTAATATTCCATCAAATAATGATATAAGAAGTGGAGCTAATAATGAGATGAACTATTATGATAATTAATATATTCGAATAATTTTTTTTCTATTTTATCTTTAGTTTGTATGAATAATTTAAATATTATTACTTAATTATGGTGTGATTTATTTTTGACTTGTATGACATAATTTATTAATTTTGGAATGTTTTTATTTTGTATAATAATAATAATTTAATCAATTATTGACAATTTAATTAATATTAAAATTATATTTTCGTTTTAATATATTTCTTAAATTATATTAATATTATTTTTTATTTATAATTCATTTTTGAATATTAATTTAAATTTTATTAAATTATTATTTTTTAATTAAGTTAACCATTTGTCGTGGTTAAAACAACCACGACCTAAATTTTTTTGTTTGACAATGCAGTTTGTTTGTAGCTGTCTAAATGACACTAATTGTATTTTTTTCAAAACACTAAACACTTTTTCCTTTTGTGGCGACAGTGGTGTGGGTGCTAGTTTCCTAATAAATTAATTTGTGACGATTGAAGTCTTCACAAATGATAACTAAAAAATCATTGTGTTTATTTTGACTCTCACAATGTGGTGTGACTGACTTACTTGTAACTGTTTAAAACTTTCACAAATATGTTTTTTATAGCAATCTTTTCTCTCTTGTGAGACTTTTAACCGCTACGAAAGAGTGTTATTTTTTAAGTGAAAAAATTGACAAAAATATATATTTATTCAATTAATTTTAGCCAATTTTTCGCTTAAGTCTTTTAAATTTTTATTATTTATGAATTGGTCCCTTAACTACATTTAGTTTGCACTATTAATTTAAATATATTTTTATTTTATTTTATTTTTGTTTTGGGCAGTAATTTATCATTTTCTTTTAGAATTAAAAATTGACCAATCACAATCACATGTATGAATCAATTGTTTTAAGCCTTATGTAAAAAATAGTAGGTAATCTTTTATGTTATATCTTTATTTCCTTTTAAATATGATTTGCATTAACTCCATGACAATCTAATTAAATGTATGTTTGATTATACGACGATAAATTCTAAATGGATTAGTTTTGTAAAACTGTTTTGATTTAAAAGTGAGTTAGTTAAAGGTACAATAATTTATACTAGATACATTAGTAAAAATAAGTTAAATAATAAATTTAAACTAAAAATTAATTCTATGTACTAAAACTTGAAATTATAGTTGAAAGTTAGAATGATTTATTGAGGCAAAATTAATTTTAGTATACGATAATAATTAAATATATCTAAATTAATTTTACACTTTCGAAATGAATTTTAACACGTTCAAAAATATACTACCAAACTTATTGGACATTTTTGTTAAATTAATCTCAATACGTCATCTAACGTTTTAGAAAATTGATTATTTTGGATAACTAATCCAAATTGTGAGAATCTTTAATTCCTTATGACGACACTGACCAAAAAAGTGCAGGTTCGGTGACGGTGGTTAGAAAGTTCAAGCTTTCACAAAAATCAATTTAAAAAGGCAAATATAATCACTTTGCAAATTAGATTGCAAGTTTATTATCAAATAATCAAAAGATGAACGAAATAGTATACATCATTGACATTTTAACCACCAAATAACTTTTCACTTTGTCACCTGCTCCATTTTTTCTCTATCCCTCTATGAAATATAATAATTTTAATATAAAAACAAAGAAACGTTATTTCTAATGTGAAGAATCACATAATTGCGCATCCGGCTGCGTTTTCTTCGCTGAGATATTGATCACAACGGTTTGCATAACAAGGCCCACCTCCACCATAGCTATCATAAACGGGCCTTGCATAATAACCGTCGTAACATAGCACTGGCCCACCATACTGATTAGGGTATGGCACAACAGGCCTACCTTCGTAGCATGGTGGAGCAAAACACATCCCAACTGGAACCGCCACCGGTGGTGGCATTTGTGGGATCATTGGGACCGGATTCGATATGAGCTTTTCTATGGGCTTATCACTGTTGGGCTTGGGCTTCTCTGCGTCTTTGGGCTTATCCGCCTCTTTCTTCTTTTCAGGCTCAGCTGATTTGGGCTTCTCGGGCTCTTTAGCAGGCTTGGGTTTCTCTCCCTCTTCCTTTTTCTTCTCTGGCTCCTTCTTTTTCTCGGGCTCAGCGGATTTGGGCTTATCGGCATCCTTTTTCTTCTCGGGCTCAGCTGGTTTGGGCTTTGGTGGTTCCACTATTTCAATGCTCTTGATAGAACCTCCACCTTTGCAACAAAGCTTGTCCCTAATCTTCTCAGGGCTACAACATACCACCATGATTGCCACAATGTTTGCTTTCTCATCGTACTTCTGGTCTCGAATTTCTATTGTTAAAAAAAAAAATTCAACACCCAGAAAAAATAAAACTCAAATTGATACCCTTTATAGTTTTTATTTTTTTAAATCAAAATGCATGCAATTTTTCAATTTTTAGTGTCACAAATTCTAATAAAGTACTAAATAAATAAATAACTTATATGTATATTATTTTATTTTAATAACATATGTATTATGTGTTAGATAGAAAAAAAAGTAGCGGTGATGAACTTACGAGGGTACTTGCTTAGAAGTTTCTTAACCTTCTTGTAGCATTTATCACACTCAAGATCAACCTTTAACTTCATAAAAGTCACCTGGATGAAAACCACCAATTAGAATTATAGGACCATGGTGAAATAAATTTATTATTTTTTAATAAAAGAATGACATCATATGGTTATGATACACAAATCTCAAGCAAAAAAACACTAAAAATGAAATAAAGATCATAATTTTATTTTTGTAACAAAAAAATTTAAAAAAACAATCTTATAATAGAAAATGATAATTTTGGTGGGAATTGAAATCCACTTTACCTTTTCAGCCATAGTTTGTGGATCAGAGATCAGATCTGAGGATCAAATAAAAATGATAGAGAATGCAGAGCAACAATAGAAAGGGACTAAGATTGAATTTGGAGAGTGAAGTTTGCTGGAACTGAAAGGGTGTGTGTCGACTATGTTAATAATATTGATGACTTTGCAATTTAAATCAGCTCTCTCAGCACACGGCATGTGGTGTTTTTGATTTACACGCCCATCCTTATTGACTCAATGCAAGTTCATGAATCCCTATTAATAGTAGTTGATTAAATGCCAATTTTGTCTTAAAAAATACTTACCATTGATTAAATCCCACATAATCAAGTATTATTTTTTGGGAAATACGGATAGTTATGATTGATATTCGTAAGAAAGTGAAGAATATTATATGACAATATATAATATTTTATAAATTATAACTACTCATTGATGCATAATTATCCAATTAAAATTATTAATTACATTATTCGTTTTCTTGTACAAATTTGTATTACCAAATAACACTGATCTTACTTTTTAATGTGTTATATGAGTTTGGTTATGTGCAATAATGATCATGCACTACCACATGCCGACCGTACACGTGGCCATAACGCCAGATCCTATAATTTTGAAGCACATGAGGAGTAGTAATGAAACATAGACCAACCTTCAGATAATTTAATTAAATAATTAAGAGGGTAGGATTATATGGCATTATAATGAATTAGTTGCAGATGGGGTGGGTGTTGGAGAGTGGTCCAAATTTGTGGGGTCCAGAGAGTGTTATTTCTTTGAGGTAGATAGGTAGTGAAAGCTTAGACATCCATCATGGTTTTAACCGAATGCGTCGGTCGGTTGTCTCATGTGTGCAAATAGTAAGTTGTGTTAAAGTGTAAACGCGGTTTCAATCATTAGAAAATGAGATTTTAAGATTAAGGTTGGTATATTATCTCAGAATGAAAAAGCTATAGATCACTAAAGGAAGATACCAGAAGACTAAGTGAGACCCAAAATTGATATAAGAGGATGGATTTGGATTTTGTACTTCAACTCTCCTCCGTTTCTACCCATTTTCTGTATCGTTCTTTAAATTTTATTCTTTTTTTTTTTTATTGAAAAGTAAAAAAATTAAAAAATTAAGAAAGAGTAAAAGTAAGACATATATAGTGAGAAAGAGATAGTCATTGAGGAAAATTGAAGGAGATTATCCAAATTCATTAAAACATCCAATCGAATGAATCTCATCAATATAGTCTAAAGGCTATCTCTTTGAGTCTAGCGCATATGACTCGATATAACAGTTGAGGAATGTACTACCTAAAGACTTATATATTTATTCTTTGGGATTTGTCCTAGCACCTCCAAATGGATATAGTTGATTTGAAGAATAATATAAAGAGAAGAATAAACTATAGAAAATAATTCACTTTAATTTACCTTAGAAAAATCTGTTACAATATGCCGTCATCGAGCAATAACAATTGAACCATTAATTTTCTATGTACTCACATATGAGAAAATTGGTGACCATGATGGGGTCTTGGTAAAATGTTTCCCCTACCCCTTACCAAAAGATAGCAATAATACAATGATAAACACAAGAACCCTTTGTGGTTCCAACCATTCTCAAAGGTAATACAAAGGATGGTCGTCCTACAACAATTTATGAGAGCTAGTTATTGAGTCGTTCGATGGATCTAGTGACCCCAACAATCATGTGGTAGAGTCTTAAACCCAAATATTCATCAACAGCGACAATACCACAATAAGCTGCAAAATGTTCTCCCATAACCCTGATAGAAGTAGCTCTCAAATGACTCACCAAACTCCCTAGTCAGTTATTCAATAGTTTTAAAGAATCGACGAACCACTTTGTGGCGCAATTCTCAGCTAAAGTTGTATTGAAGGAATAGACAAACAAATAATCATCCTAAGATGAACACGAGATAGCCACTAACAATGTCAAGTGTATTGAACACGAATTTTCTATAGGTTGAACCTCATGCAATGCATGGAAAAGGTACATTAGCTTAATTTACTCTATATGTGCACCCTAAACAAACCTCATACAGGACGATCGACCAAATATTTTATTCACTGGTAAATATTTATTAGGTGTCCAACCCCGTGAAGACGAACTAGTAGCAATAGTTGTCACCACCTGATGGTTTAACATAAAATGAGTTTGGGTCAACAAAGGTAATTTGACCAATGTCATGTATTAATAATGCTTCAAAAAATGAGAGTAAAGAGGAAACTGCTAAAATAATATCCAATAACTCTAATTCATTTTTCTGGATAACATGTTTTAGTCGATGATACTTTAATTTTATGAAGGAAGACTGGTGAAGGAAAAAACATTAAGACTCTAAGGCTTACTTATATGGTCATCAATGCTCATTCTTCCTACAATATGACAATTGTATGACTTTGTGTTAAATTCCATGGAAATTGTTGTGTCATACCCACATCTTTGAATCAAGTACCTCGTCAACGGGGACAAGGTAGACATTATCAAGGGCAACACACCCTTGGTTGAAAGTGTTACACTTATAGATAGTTTGAAGATGATGAGAGGCCACCAGAAGAAAAAGACATTAGGCCAAGATTGGCATTTCTACGACCTTGACCTCCAAGACTTTAGCGAATTAATGGAGGAGGAAATACCTTAATCGACTGGGCAATGAAAGAGGTCCAAATTTGAAGGGCGACCAACCAAAAAAGGAAAATCGGCATAAAGCTACTGATCAAACTAGATAAGGAGTTGAAAGCCTTCCTCGCCAAAAATAATAACACATTCACATAATCACCAATAGACATGCCATGAATAGATCCCAATTTCTTATGTCACTAACTCTTTATAAGTCTCCACGTCAAGACCTCCTATTGCTGGTGTAATATTAACTACTAACACTCTTATTGTATATCTAAACCAGCAAATTATAAATTATTTACAAATTTAAAAGATTATTTATAAATATTTAAAATTTCATAGGCCTAATTTAAAGTTGTTTTAGCTCAAAAGCTTAACCACAAATTATTAACAAATTCATAAATCTAATTACATATTTTTTTTTGTTGATAAATTTTTAGAGTAATTAAATAATTTTTTAATGGACGTATTTGAGACGCATCAAATATTAAATATATTAAATATATGAAATTTCTATCTGAATGAGAATTCAACTCAGATTCACCACAACATTGTGGAGTCTAACTCATTATGTTAGATTTGGTCGAAGCATTTCTATTGAGCCGGAAAAGGAAAATGGTAAGCTGTTTAAAGGTGGGCTTTAAAGGATAACTAGGTCCATAAAGTGTGTTAGACCTAAAAACAGTCTTTCAAGGTCATAAAACTTGGCCCATAACTGTGTTGGGGTTACCATTTTCAAGTGGCCAAAGATTTGAAGAAAGGGCAAAACTTTTGCATCAAATTTTTTATATACTCTTTTTTTGACAATTTTTTTTTTTGTATTATTGTAATATACAACTCTCTCATGAATTGGAATTTTAGGAGGGTGGGGGGAGTAAAAGAGAAAGTGAAATAAAATAAGAGAGGGAAATGAAATTGGGGAAAATGTTTATTTGAGGAAGTTTTGAACCTTTATAGTTAAACTATCGTGTATAGACATGAGATCATTTTTTAACTCAATTTGTAGGATTTTTTTTCAAACCTCTTCTAAATAACCCCCCACTATTAAACGAATTTTTTAGTGTCTAAACTTAAGTAAACATACCAATTTCCTTCTAATTTATGTAGAGACATACAATACCAAGTTTTAGCAGTTTTTTATCATACGTTAGTCGATAGTTTAATTTTAAATGGATATGCTACTTAATAATTAGGATTCTAGAGTTATAAATTCAATAAGCCTTAATTAGTTAGACGTTTCCCAACATATTCGCTAAAATTTATCTTGTCAAACCTTCTGAGTTAAAATATTAATATGAAATCTAGTATAGAGAACATAACAATTTATTCTAACGGTGCATTTAATTTGTAAAGAATTTTTTTTTATAACTAAATCAATCACGTTTATCCATTTAAATTGGTAGAAATTACATTGATCAATAACATAATTTAAAACATGATGAATTTATGAACAAACTCACATCATTCATGTTAATAGTATAAAATAGAAAAACGTCTATAAATTTAACAAAACCTACAAATATGATTAATTTGATGTGTGTAAAATATTTATATCTATGAAGCTGCAATGTTAAAGACATCAAAGTCATTAACTGAATTTGTATTGAATCGCAGTTAATCTATCAATCTAAAATCAAGCAACACCATAACAAATAGAGAAATCAAAACAACACCATAATAAGGTAGAAAATTAAAACAACGAAATAAAAAAGAAACTAAATAGATGTAAAAATCATATGTTTGGATAAAATAAAATGAGAAAAAAGATTTAGAGTAGTATCACTCTTTTTAAATGAAGAAAAAGGAAATTGAACCAAAGAGAAAATGAGGTTGTCACTAGGGTTTATGGAAGACGACAATCATAATCAAAATGTTACTATAAAAGTAAAAATGGGAGACTCCTACTACTTTTTTGATAAAGATATAAATACAGAAAAGATACATTATTAAATAAACTTTCCAGTTAATAGATAATTTTTTTATGTGTATGTTTTTGCCGTACAATAGACATGACAAACAAAATAACATAAAATTTACTATAATACTTTTTATAAATATATATAGAGAGAATATTAAAGAGAGAGGAGAGAATAGGAGAAATAGATAAAATATGGTAGAGATAAATAAATTGTTACCAAAAACATTGCATGTTTTAAAGGTGTTATTTTTTCATGTTATCTGCCACACCAACTTTAACCACATTTAAAGATATCACATTAATTATATTAAAAAAATATCACATTAATTCACATGGTATATATATATATATATATTTAGTTTTAGAGTTTCGACAAAATTATAGTATCTTATCGTGATTTTATCAAATCTACTGTAAAATTAAATATTCATATCATATAAATAGAAATGCTAAATATTATAGAGAGTTTTATCGATTGAACAAATAAGTCAATCTTTAAAATAATTATTAAATTAAAAATACTCAAATCAAAATTAGTGCAACACTATTAAAGACTATAATTGTAATTAACTCAAATTAAAATTTTAACATACAACAATAGTGTTATTAAATTTTAAATACGAGAACTTCAATAAGTTGAACTAGTGCTAAAAAAATAAGTACTAGATATAATATGTTGCAAATTTGATCCCTAGTGTCTTTACCTTAAAATTTTATTGATAAAAGAAAATTCAAACGTGAGAAATTATTTTCATAAACAAAATATATATATATATATATATATATTTAAACATTTCGTAATGGTTATTTAGTAGTAGAAGTTTAGTATGAGTCGATATCCTTGTCTTGGAAAGTTGAGATAAATACAAAGAGGATATTTGTGTTACTTAATTTTTATATTTAATCTTTTATGTTTGTCCTTTTTAAAACAGCTTTATATACTCAATTGATATTATAAAAAAAGTTTAAATATGCATTTCATCCTGAAAACATACTATATATTGCCATTTGTTTTTAATATTTGTATAAAAAATGTTTTTTTTTCTCTTTATAAATATATTTTATTTTATTTTGGTATTTGTTGTTTTAATTTCTATAAAATTTGTTCTTATTAGAATTAATTTATGTAATATGCATATAATATTTATTTTAATATTTATATTGTTCACATTGAAGAAACTAAAATTAAATGTTTTAAAAATATTAAAGAAATTAATTTACCTAAAAATATATTTTACAGTAACCAAAATAAAATATTAAAGAGCAAAATCAAAATGCCTGTATTTGTAAATATATAATTTGCAAATATTTTTACGAGTATTGAAAGATTAAAATGATATATTTGCAATATGGATATATATAAAAATTTCTAAAAATATGTATATCACGACCATGGTACGAGTGTTGGTACAACATTATGACAATTAGGAACAATAGTACTAGTATCTTTACTACGGCCCAAAGTTAGAGGCCATTAACACAAGAAAATGAAAGGTGGCTTATGACATGCTGACTCACCCATGGTCCTTCCTATGTTTATTCTTCATAAACGGCCCACTTCATATATTTTCAAATTTTCCACCTTAATTTAATGTTCTTCTCCCTCATTCACCCACTAGATAAACATACACAAAAATTAGATATTCATTCATCTATATCAATTAGTAGTTTATTAAACTTTGCTGTTGCCACCAAAATTTCTAAGCAAAATGAGTGAAGTAAGAGTTATCCTACACAATTTCTTGTCTATTTTTATTTTATTTTATATTTCTAACATCTATACTCACTCTTTAGATTTCAGGTATCATTATATCCTAATGTTTTATACTATAGTCCATGAATGAATATTTTATAGTTGGTATTTGCAAGCTATTTGGACTTGAATGTTTTGTTTTGGTGTTGAAAGGAGAACAAGGAAGAAGAAAAGAAAGAAGAAACCAAAGAGGAAAAGAAGGAAGAAGAGAAAAAGGATGAAAAGAAAGATGAAGAACCTCCAGAGATTGTACTCAAGGTTGATATGCATTGTGAAGCTTGTGCAAGGAAAGTTGCAAAAGCATTGAAAGGATTTCAGGGTAATAATTAATTAATTAATTATTTAATTTCATACTCTAGTATCATTTTAGTGATAAGTATTTAATTTTGTAACTTCAAAAAATACAATTCAAATTCTTAAAAGTAGTGATAAAATAGTCACTTTAATTAATACAATAATAATTTTACTTTAAAGTTTCAAGACATTATTTTACATGAATTTATTTAACCAAGTCAATTAATCAAATTAATAAAAGAATTTTTCTGCTGCAATGTATTGAATTTAGATTATTTTAGTTTAATTAGCCAAGGATAGTTAATGTTACACATTAATACCGCCAGTTTTTATGATTTAGTGTCTGCTAGTACTTTTGTTCTCTTTTTTCCCTCCTTTTCTCCCTTGTTAGAGGGATCTACAATTCATGATTGATTTTGAATTTCACATCATACTAGGTGAAACAATTTGTCACTATATTAAATTCCCAACTTTTACAGGTAGGTAATTTTACACATGTTGATTCAGATAGTGACAAAAGCTCATTATTATTATTGCAATTATGTTAAGTAAAGATAAATAAAGGTCTAGGTGGGGGAAAAAGTATTAATTAACATTTTATTTTCATTTAAATTAAATTAAATTAATTTTGTGTGTGTGTGTGTGACAGGAGTGGAGGAGGTGACTGCAGATAGCAAGGGCAGCAAAGTGGTAGTGAAAGGAAAGGCAGCAGACCCCATAAAGGTGCTTGAAAGAGTACAAAAGAAAAGTGGTAAGAAAGTGGAGCTTATTTCACCTTTGCCTAAATCTCCAGAGGATAAAAAAGAAGAAGAAATCAAACCACCACAGCCAGAGGAGAAAAAGGATGAGGTAATAATAATAATAATAATTAAATAATTAATATTCTCATAATTTAAAGTGTGTCTGGTATTTGACAGATATATATGTCAGATATCAGACACAACTATTTTTTTTTTTTAAATTATTATATATTATCGACATATTAGTATGCATTAATGTTTCACTATCAAATTATTTAAACTATTGATGTTTTGAATTTATATTTGAAAATAAAGATGAATTAAAATTGAAGTATTGTAATAGTATGAGTGGGTGAATGGGGAATGAGCCTAACATGACGAAATGAAATTCCTAGTAATGGGGGTTGTACCTATACAGATGACAAAATAAGATGCATGTATGAGATAGTTTGAATGGATAGAATTTCCAAATTGCACAAGTGTTTCCGTTTTGGTTTGTTGTTGGTGTATTTTCCACAATGTATGGATACCATACTTACAATTACTAATAGTACTAGAAGCATGAAAGTAACGAAACAAAATGAGGAAAAGAATGCCCCTACCATAAAGGCACATGTAACGAGGGCAAAGACTGTGACAATTAAGAGGTGTATGACCCCACACTCTTTTTGCAACTTGAATTGCACCTTGCAGCAAAATGGGATCACACTCACGGACTCACTCTATTATTATACACTCAACTCTTACTTTTACCCTGCCTACCCTGTTATCTAGTCAAATTCAGGCCTTGATAAATGATAAAACAGTACTGTACCTAAGTTTAAAATAAACACATCAAATTCAGATTTTTTTTTCTTTCAAAAATAAAACATAGTAGTAATAAACTAATAATATCATGTGGCATGGGTTAAAAGTTAAATAGTACTTTATAAACACCCATTTTATATTTTTATTTTACGTAATTGCTTACGTGTAAAAATATGGTTAATTGAGTTTAATAAATGACTAAAAGATTTGGATGAGGATGAGATGAGCAGGGTAAGATTGGTGTCTCTCGGAGACTACTCCTTTGCTGATAACTCATATTTTTTGTACATCTAGAAACCCCACATCCACATGAGACATGGCCCATTGTGAATTTTGAAACTAGTAACACCACTTTAGAGGCCTTCTTTTGGGCCACTTAAATCATTTCTCACGCTTCACAACAAAAAATTATCAAAATTAATTAGCACATTAATAATGAAAAAATTGAGCTCAAATTACTAAAATAAACAATACTCCAATAGACACATGGTTGAATACTCCAAAACATCTTCTGTTAAGACTTATGAGTTCAAAGTAGTTAGTCTTCTAATTAAATTAAGCTTACTTTTGCTGTATGTGAAATTAACTGTTACTTATTGCTAAACATTGATATTTGGATTCTTGTTTAATGGTTTATTTCAATTATTTTTCAGGCTCCTCCAGTGGTAACAATAATTCTGAAAATTCGAATGCATTGTGAAGCATGTGCTCAAGTTATACAGAAGAGAATCCGTAAGATAAAAGGTAATATATATATATATATATATATAAAGATTCATTCTCTTTCCCTCTTTTTGCTGTTCATTGCTCTTGTAAACTGTCTCCTCACTGGTGCTGCACAGCACACACAACAAACACGTTCATAATTGTATCAACCACTCAAGTGTTTTTTTTTTGTCTTGATCCATCTTGGATTTTGAAACTTATTGAATCTTACCTCAATAATTTAATTTACATTCATCTTCGAATGAAATTTTTTTATACACTATCAATCAATCATAATTATATATAACTACTTTTAAAAAGTTATCAATATGATAATTGTGATCTATCTATAGTGTAAAATATTTTACACTTTCAATGTATGAAAATGAGAATGAATGTTACATCAAGAGTTATAATGCTCGTTCTATCCCAAAATAACTGTGGCTATTTCATTTATTATTATTTTTTCTTAATCTGTATAAAATAGTCAACCTTCATGATTATTTTGAGATAGACGGAGTAAAACTTATGTAGCCAAAGAGAATAACTAACAAGTGTAACTAAGTAACTAGTCCATGAAAACAAACTTGTGCAACAAACTAACTACCAAGTGTAAATGTATATATAACATTTTAACTAGTTTATATAATATGACATGCTAATATGTGTGAATAATAACATATATGTAGGAGTAGAATCAGTGGAAACAGATTTGGTAAATGATCAAGCCATAGTAAAAGGCGTGATTGAGCCAGAAAAGCTTGTTGATGAAGTCAACAGAAGGACAAAAAAGCAAGCTTCTATTGTGAAGGAGGAAGAAAAGAAGGGAGAAGAGAAGAAAGAAGAGGAGAAAAAGGAAGAGAAAAAAGAAGGAGGAGAAGAGAAAAAAGAAGGTGAAGAAAACAATGTAGAAGAAGATGATAATAAAACTGACATCAAGCGTAGTGAATATTGGCCATCAAAATACTATGTTGACTATGCGTATGCACCTGAAATATTCAGTGATGAGAACCCAAATGCTTGCTCTGTTATCTAGACAAGTTATTTGTACTACCTATGTTTTTTTTAGTAGTTTATTAGATTAAGTAATTTTTCTTTATGCTATGTTTTGAGCTGGTAACACAGCATATATAGTGGTGAATATTCTTAGTTCTTGTGTTCATGAGCTTTCAATGTATTTCACTGCCAAAGGATGGAAGAATATCACTTATGTTGGTGTGTATGTGTTAAAAATGTAGTATTATTGAATTGAATTTTGGCTTCAATTTCTGTACCTATAATAATGTTGACATCAATAAATATCCAGTCTTCAATATTGACATTTAATAAACTTATTACAAAATGCCATATCAACCTAAAATTTGTGTATGTTTCATTGAGCATCCAAAATTGATGTTAAACCTGTAAAATTGATTTTAACATATTTAGATGGAATCACGGAGTGAGATGATGAGTTGGTAGTGGAAATGTAGAATGTAGGAATTATTTGGCTAATATTGTTACGTAGATTACTCAGTTTGACACTTGGACTTGGATTCATCGTTCTAGTGGGAGTTACTTTGTCAAAATTTCATAAATTTCATATAATTTATTCGTACATAATGAAGACATTAAAGACTCTCTAATTAAGGAAATATCATAAATATGTTGGTTTCATTGAAAGTCTATTTTTAGTTGTTTGACATTTGTTATGTAAGAGATCATCAAAAAGGGTAATTTAGCTGGAACATATGTAGATGTTATTATAAATTAAATTAAGACTTTAGAAGAATAAAGAAGCACTAGTTGGTGTCATTTTTCGTTACTACGAAAAATATATGATTGGACCAAATTAAGTTGGAAGCGTCGTTTGTTTTTTTTTCATTTATCTTAGCTATTAAGTTGCTTAGTTATTAATGTGTCCCCTTAGCTAGTAAGACTAAAATACAACATGGTCTAATTGTTTGTTTTACAACCATTTTGGTTGTAGCCTTCACCATTAAGATTGTGTTTGCTTCAATAGTAAGGATTGATGCCTATATAAAGGCATGTATTCCATGCTTTGTAAATCAGATGCCTGTATAAAGGCATATATACCATGCTTTGTAAATCAATTTTAATGAATGAAAATATTGTGATTGTGAAAATTTCTTCCTCTACTCTCTTCTATGATTGTGTGTATTAATTTTGTGAATATATGTCCCACTTACGTCAAATTGGTGTCAGAGCATGTGAGATTCAGCTAGTATAAATGTTAAAAATATTTTTCGTTTGTAAGGAACAATAGAATTCTCACTCTTTATAAATTTGTGAATTTTTTGAAAGACATATATGCTAACTCATTACAATATCATTTGGTAAGGCTCCAAGTTATATGCAAATTTAGATTTTAGTTATTGGGAACTTTTAAATACATCACATTTAAAAGCTCGCAATATTTGGAGCTTTGTGGCTCCTGGACTAGAACAAGGAGTCAATGAAACTGTTTAAAGAAGGGACCAATTGACACTTACACAAATACATCAAAGAATATATTATTCATTTTGTTGTTGTAGCATAATAGAAAATGCCAAAACCTCTAAATAAATGTGGGATATATTAAAATTGTTACATAAATGAGTGAAGAAAGCCCATAAGTCAAAATTGCAATATCTAGTTCGAGAATATAAGAGGTATGGAATGTCAAGTTCAGAAATTATTGAACAATGTACCATACCAATGAAATTTGATCATATGGTGACAAAAAAGGATATGACAATTTCAATCAATGAAGGGACAATAATATATATCCGCAAATCAAGGAAGAGGTGGAAATATTTTCAGCCATACCAATTGTGGCAGAGGAAAAGGCAACTACAATCAAGAAAGAACAAATTATAATTTTTTATGGGCATAGAACAGCTGATTATAGATATTGACATTAGGCAAACATGGTAGCGAACTCATCAAAATACTGGTGAGAATTTTAAAAATCCGCAACAAAAAAAAAATAGCAAACAATAATTTTTCTAAAGATGAAGTTATTTGGTATTTAGATATTGAATGTAGTAATCATATGTGTGAGAAAATGAATTATTTTTTTCTCTTCATGAAACAGTAAGAACTATCATAAAATTCGGAAACAATTCAAATATACTGATTTTAGGAAAAAACCAAATTGCTATAAGGTTGAAAGATGGATCTCAAAATTTGATTGGTGATATTTCCTATGTTCCTAGACTACATCAAAATCTATTGGGTACAAGACAACTATCAGAAAAAGGCTACAATATGCAAATCCATAATGGTTATTGCACCTTGATTGACAAAAATGGCAGAGTTATCACAAAAGTAAGAATGACATCCAATCGCCTATTTCCTTTGTATGAGTTCTATAATCCAAATGATGATTGATTGTGGCATATGAGATTTGGTCACTTTTATTTTTCTGGCTTGATTTACCTGTCACTTAAGGAATATGTTTCTGGTTTGTTTGTTGTACATATTCTAAATGGTGTATGTGAGATTTATCAAAATGAAAAGAAGCACAAAGAATCATTTCCAACGGGAAGATCTTAGAGGGCACATAAACTGCTAGAGATAGTTCATTTATATTTGTGTTTAGTTGAAATACCAACACTCCATGGCTGCAAATATTTTATTATTTTTATTGATAATTTTAGCAAAAAAACTTGGATACATTTTATGAAGTAGAAATCATAAGCTTCTTATGCTTTTAAGACATTTAAGGCATTTGTTTATAAATAAAGTGGTTGAAAAATCAAAGCACTTTGAACTGACAGAGGGAATAATATCTTGCTAGTACAAATTTCTTTGAACAACATGAAAATGAGCATCGATTAACAACAAGATACACATGTGTACAACATGGAATAGCTTAAAGAAAGAACAAAACAATTATGGATATGATGAGATGCATGTTGAAAGTAAAAAAATTCTTAAGAAATTTTGGGCGAAAGCATTTGCTACTTCAGCTTATATTTTGAATAGGTGTCCTACAAATAGTGTCTAAGAGAAGATTCCCGAAGAAGCTTGAAGTAGAAGGAGACCCTCGATACCTTAGAGTTCTTGAATGTATTACATATGCTCGTGTACCAAATCAACTCAGAAAGAAATTGGATGATAAAGGCAAAAAGTGTATCTTTATGGGCTATAGTTCAAACTCAAAGGCTTACAAACTTTACTATCGAGAGATAAAGAAGGTGATTACCAGTCGACATGTGACATTTGATGAAGGAGTAATGTGGATTTGATCATCAAAGTCCCATAAAGAGTCGATTATGATTTCAAATGATTATGAAGAGGAGAATGAGCATATACATCCAACACTTGATGAGCCAAAAACATCTAATAGATAACAAAGGCATCACATATTACTAGTCATATTGGACGATTGTGTTTTGAGTAATGATAATGACCCATTAAATGAAGAAATTATCAACTTTTTTTCTTCATATAGTGAGATAATTACTTTTGAAGAAGTCTCAAGTGATGAGAAATGGAGAAAATCTATGGATGAAGAAATCAATGTGATTGAGAAGAACAAAATGTGGGAGCTGACATAATTACCAATAGATAAGAAGCCTATATGAGTGAAGTGGGTATACAAGAAAAAGTACAAACTCAATGGTGAGATTGATCGCTTTAAAGTAGGTTGATGGCTAAAGGTTACAAACAAAAATCAAGTATTGATTATTTTGTGTTATTTGCTCATGCTGCAAGATTAGATACAATTCTCATGCTGATTTCAATCTTAGCTCAAAATAATTGAAAAGTAAATCAAATAGATGTAAAATCAAATAATTTTAATGTGACTTTTGAAGAAGAAGTATATGTTAAGCAGCCTGCAGGGTATATAGTTATAGGAAAAGAAGATAAAGTTTATAGATTGAAGAAAGCATTATATGAATTGTAGTAGACACCAAATGTGTGGTACAAGAAGATTGATTCTTATCTTGTGTAGAATAGTTTTTCAAGATGTCTATTTGAACGCACGATATATATCAAGTTCATATTTGAATATCAAATTCATTTATTTTCACTGAAAATAATTCAAATATGATTGTAGAGTTCAAAGAGGTTATGATTAACCATTTTGAAATGATAGATTTGGATATAATGTCCAATTTCCTTGGCATTGAGGTCATTCAATGGAATGATGGTATATTTATTTCTCAGAAGAAGTATGCAGGGGATATTCTGAAGAAATTCAAGATGAAAAATTCAAAACCAGTCTTCATATCAATAAAAAAAAAATTGAAGTTGACAAGAGAAACGATGATAAAAGGTTATACTTAACCCTATACATAAGCTTGACCGAAAGTCTAAGATATTTGTCTACGACAATATCAGATACAGTACATGGAAGAGCCACGTGATAGTCATCTTCAAGGAGTCAAAAGGATTCTTCAATATATCAAAGGTACTTTGTCCATGGGAATTTTTTATGCTAATAATAATTATGTGAAGCTTGTTGGATACACATAGTGATTGGGTTGGGATATAGAAACATGAAAAAGCACATCAAATTATGCATTTCATTTGGGTACTAGTGCAATATCATGGTCTTTAACGAAACAACTTGTTGTCACACTTTCTAAAGCAGAAACATAATATAGCACCAACCAATTGTGCTACTCAAACAATACTGCTAAAAAAATAGAATTGATGCACCCGAAACAAAATAGTCCTATAGAGATATTTTGTGACAACAGGTCAACCATTGCACTAGCCAATAATCTTGTTTTCCATGGATGATTCAAGAATATTGATGTTCAGTTTCATAAAAACTAATAATTAGTTACATTGAAAGAAACAATTATCGAGTATTGTCCCACTAAATAACATATTGTAGTTATTTTTACAAAGTCATAGAAGATTTTAAGAAGATACTTGGAATGATAAGTTCGAAGGTTTGATTTAAAGGAGACAATATTAAAAATTAAATAAAAACTCTAGAAGATTAGAGAAACACTAGTTGGTATCATTCTTCATCACTATGCTTAGTTATTAATGTGTTTGCTTAGTTAGTAAAACTAAAATACAACATCGTCTAATTGTTTGTTGTACCACGGTTTTGGTAAATACCTATATAAATGTTTGTATATCATGTTTTGTAAATCAACTTGAGTGAATAAAAATATAGGGATAAATACCACTTGTGGTTCCTTCACTTAATTTCAATTAAAGTTTTACTCTTTTTTTTTTCTTTCAAATTTAGTTATTTATTTTAATTTTAAATAACAAATTGATTTTTTATGTTTTAAAATGTCAACAATGTTACTTTTTTTTTACAAAAAATTCATCAAATTTTTTAAACAAAACCCATAAATTAATTATATTCTTCAATATAATATAAATTTAATCAAATTCGTAACTCAAATATTCAAATAAAAACATATTTTTATTCTTTATTTGATGTTGTTAGAGATGAAAATATGAATTTATTTAACGATTTAAATTATGAATTTTGATGAAAGTCATTATATTGAAAATGATAATTAATTTTATAAATTTTGTTTGAAATTTTTAATGATTTTTTTATAAAAAAAAAATAATATTATTAATATTTTAAAACATAAAAAATTAAACTGTTGCTTAAAATTAAAATAAAATATTTAGTCAAAATATAGTGAGTGTGAAAATCTCTTCTACTATTCTTTCTTTGTTTGTGTATTAATTTTGTGAATATAAGTCCCACTAACATCAGATGTATGGGTGGTTGCAATTTGAAAGAATAGGTCCAAAATATTTTCTTCAAATTATTCGTGTTTTTGTAATGATTTTCATCAATGGTGGCTATTTGAAGCCTATGATGTGTAAAGATGTTGACTGACACACTAGGTGACATTTTATTTGTATGTCTACTAAGCGTCACCATCCAATATGCATTTGAAATTATCAATTTTCTTTTTCTTTTCTTTTTCTGTCTTTTGGATAATGTGTTTTTCTTATGATCATATTTCGGTTTAATTTTTTTATAATGTAGTTGACTTTTTTGCTCAGAATATATATTCGGTTCTATATAAAAATCATATGGGTTTTTTTCACATGACCTTCTTCTCTCCCCATATTTTATCGAAAAATAATTTTGTGTAGATTAATGAATTTAAATGTATTTTTTACACTTAAAATTGATCAATTTAATCATCTATTTAAAAAGTTTACATTTTTCAAAAAAACTTGTATTTTATTAATTTAAAAGACCAAATAAAATTAACACATTTAAGAAGAGAAAAAGCATATTTTATATGAACTAAAATTATACCTTTTTGTTTTTCAAATTAACTCATTTTATTTAGTCCACAAGAACAATAAAGTATTAACATCTTAAAAAGATTACTTTTTTAGGCCTCAAATTATATTATTTTCTCATATTTCTTAAAAAAAATTATCTCATCCTTTTTTTTTTTATAAAGTTTAGATTTTACAATTTTATTGAACTTGTTAAAAATCTAATTTTATTTTTTAGAATAATTTTCTGAAAACTAAAAAAACAATTTTGAGTTCCAAAATAGCACAAAATTCAACTACAGTTGATTATTGCTAATTTCATTTTTAATGAATTCAATGAATATAAATAAAATTTTAAGTTAAAATTTTTAATTTTATAATATACTCTAAAAATTACCACTTAAATACTCATTGTTTTAAAAATTTATTAATCAAACTACTTCTAACAATTTAAGCTTTCTTAGGTGGTTAGACTTTGTGCTCAAACAAGTTATGGTTAAAATTTATAATTAGAATCTTTTGTTAAAATATTAGCATAAATTTTATTGTATATTTTCATAAAATTAAATATTGTTTAGAGTGATTATAAAAGTTGAGATTTTTGTTGTTAAAATAAAACTATTAATTAAAATTTCCGTGTGAATACGCGTTTAGTTTAAGCTTAATTGCAATTTTGATCCTCCTATTTTAGCTGAATCGCGAAAGTAATTCCCCCATTTTGTTTCTCCTAAATTTTGATTTCCAAACAGAATTTTGGTTCAAAACTTATAAAATTTCATTTTTTAAAGCCGTATTACACCATTTAAGATAATAAATTTCATGTACAATTGTTGTAAATGAGATCTTCAGATATGATGTGCCTTAAATAAATGTTAAAAAAAAAATTCATAAAGTTTTGGATCAAAATTATGTTTGAGAGATCAAAACTGAAAAGAAATAAAATAAAGAGATTACTTTCGCGATTCATCTTTAATAAAGAGACCAAAACTGCAATTAATCTTTTAATTTATCAAAATCACATAATAAAACACTTATTTATTATTACTTTTTCAACTTTATATGCCGTGTGTATTCAATCTAAATTTATTTACATAAAAAAAAAAAAAAAACTCAATCCTTCTTAATTGACCTAATTCCCAAATCCAAGCCATGAGTGCAAACTCAAACATCAACACCAATACATACCCTACTTACCCACTTCTCCCACTCCTATAATTCACCCGTCATATTCCAACCTTCTTTATTCATTAATTTTTCCACATTTTGAAACCATACCTAATTTTTCAATTCCAATATTTCACTATTTAAACTTGTTGACGACAAACAACTATAATTAGTTTAATCATATCTAAATGAATCCAAGGAAACCCATAATCTAATCAAAATCATTCTATATAGTTTACACTATAGATTTTTTTTTCTCACCATCCATCTGCCAGTATAATAGTCTTAATTAGTATGTTAGCACAATAACAAATAAGTGACTTTTGAAGTAATCATGATTAAATCAAATATTTTTAATAAGTCAATAATTCTGATTTATTAACAGTGTAAATTGATAATATATAAAAATTAAATTATAAATTAATAAATGGAATAATTGTTTTTTATTTTATTATAAAAAAAATTCTTAACTTTTTAGTCACAATTATTTTTTATTTTTATGTTTGATCCTTACTTTTAAGTTGAACTCGTATCATCCTTAAAATTTTTAAATGATTTTTAAATACATGTTTAAGATATTAACAAAATTTTTCTCAGAAAAAATTTAAAAAATTTGACAAAAAATAATTAAATATGAATTTGACATTTAAAAATTCATATTTAATTTATTATTCATTAACTATATATAAATTAAATATGTTTATAATATCCTAAACATAAATACATGATTCAAAAATTCTAAAAAAGTACACGAATTAACTTAAAAACAAAGACGAAAAATAAAAACAAAATTTAATTGATGATTAAAAAATTGAGATTATTTATATAAACTAAAAATAAAATATTCAAATTTTATCCGGAATAAAAACTTATTCAATATATATATATATATATATGTGCGCACACACATATTTATATATAATAAGAGTGTGTTTGGTTGGTAACATTTCATAAGATAGGAGCTATGGCTGAATCAGACAATGAGTCAGGAGGTGGTCAAACAGTGTGCAGAGAGCAAGACAGGTTTCTTCCAATAGCAAACGTGAGTAGGATCATGAAGAAAGCTTTACCAGCAAACGCAAAGATCTCAAAGGAAGCAAAAGAAACTGTTCAAGAGTGTGTATCAGAGTTTATAAGTTTCATAACAGGGGAAGCTTCTGACAAGTGTCAGAAAGAGAAGAGGAAGACAATCAACGGTGATGATCTTCTTTGGGCTATGACAACCCTTGGATTTGAAGATTATGTTGACCCACTCAAAATTTATCTTCATAAGTATAGGGACATGGAAGGGGAGAAGACTTCTATGATTGGAAGGACTGATCTTAGAGATGATGGGAATGTTGCTGCTGTCGTTTCATCTTCTATGATGATCATGATGGGACATAACATCTATGGATCTGGAACTGGATCACCATCTTCTCAAAGGAATCATAGATAACAAGTTTATTTTATATATCATTTTTTATTTTAACATTGGGTTTTGGTAATTTAAAATTCGATCAAGAAATAAGTAAATTCTAATTAAAAATTACATATTGTTTAAACCATGAATTTATGTATGTATATGTTTGATATATATTCATGTATTTTTTTTTATGTTATGGATGGTGGTGTGAAATTAATGCACAAAGTTTTAGTAGTTTTTGTTCTTTTGCTTTTTTGGGGAGCTGATAAATGTTGCATGTATATAGTGTACTTTTTGTGTACTATTATTGTCTTCAATAAGTTTTCTAATTTTGGATCTCGCAATGTTAGATTGATCGTATACTTTCCTTAATTAGAAACTGGACTATGATTGTATGAAAGAGTCCGTATAAGTTAATAATTAGAACTAAGTAGCTAAATTTGTAATTTTGAAAAAGTGTCCTAGAATGTGTAGGAACATAATGTGATAATTGGCCAATGTTCGGGCTGAAACATGAGACAGTAGTTCCGTGTTATACGGAATTTGGTTTTTGCTTCCAACAATCTTCTTAACTAACTATGCATTTTGCCTCCACTAATCTCTAACCAAGTGCATATTGTCTATATTTGCAAACATATACATTCAAGAAGGAAGGTTTATAATTGCGTCAAAGTCAAATATGATTGATCTTGTCTCAATTACAATTACGCCTTTATTTTAGTATTGCACGTATTTAGAAAAAATATATTGACATAGAAGTTTAATTTTATAACTTCTTTGTTTTCACGACCAAATTGTTTAGGGCTTGAGATTGAAATTTTTATTATATATCCAATTATATATTATGTCAGAGACAAGCGTGTATAAACAAAATCATAAATATCGTGGTGCAAAAAATATGATAGTAGATTTTTATTTAAAACTTTAACAAAGAGCATAGTAGTGACAATGACATTGATCATGATTTAGTTTTGTTTGGTTAAGGAAATGGACATGGTCCCAAAAGGTTGTGGCTGTTGGCCATTCTGTTAGGCTAGATTCTTGGGTAAATGAATAATATCTTAAGTGGAAAATGAAGTGAAAAACGTTAGAAGATTAGAAGGGGTTGTGAATTACTAATATGAAGACTTTGTTGCCTAATGACGTTTCAACTCAATGTGAAGGTAGGGAAAGGAAACACAAAAGTCCAAGTTAGCTTGCATCACATGGAGGCTTATCTCAATTACATGATTGATTTTTGTTAGTTAGTCACAATAGTGGAAGAATAGCTTTGAAAATTAGTAATAGAATACATGTGAAAGGGTGGAGAATATTTCTTTACTTGCGCTACTTAAGGTCCTTGTTTTGTGAATCGTAAATTGTTTTTCTTTTGTGTCTCACGAGGATTTATATTTAATTCTCCCTATTCTTTTTTCAAAGGGTAAAGTTATATGGTTTCTTTGTACTTGTTTTGCAAGGTTGAATGTAATGTTGTTGTATTATTTAATCTATCATTTTCTCATAATGAGGTTGTAAACATCTTCATATCTATTTAAATTACGATAATTGTTATTAACTTTATGCTGAAATTCTATTTGATGAATTAAAATTCATTAAAAAAGTTTTAGCCGTTTACTTAAATATAATTTTATGATCAACGAATATCGGTTCAATTAGTAAAAAGTTGACTCATACTCCACAAGAGTATGGGTTCAATTCGGGTGTTAGTCTTACGACCTTGTTGATAAATAATATGTAAATACATATGTCAACTTTTATCACTATGAGCATTGAGGCTTCTCGTAGCCCTCAAACCCAATTGATCTAAATTTTTCATTATAATAAAAGTGTTATAAGATGAATTTTTTAATGTAAGTTTAAATGTTTTTGTAGTATACACATAAATCATAGAATAATCTTAATTATCCATATTACCGATGAATTTGTTGAAATATTTTTCTAAATTGAAATTGGTAAAAAAAAAATTGAGTTTGTTGCCCTGAATTTGAAGTATATGACGCAATTACTTGGATTACAAATCCAAAAGGGCTAGAGGATTGAAGAAGCATTAAAAGAGCCTCAATGCCCCCAAGTATTGGATGCTTGACAAATTGAGTGGTGCTTTTGCCCCTAAACTTTGGTATGGACCACACAAGTCTTAAAATACTCTAATGGGACATTGTTATCTTAACGTGCATACCGATTTTAAATCGCAGAGAAGACCTTGACTACCATGTTAATTATTTATTTTACAAGTTAATTTTCTAAGCATAAGTTAATTTTGTCCAATTTTTTTTTTAAAAAAGAACCTATACATTAAAAACAAATGTCATAGTTGGTGGCAGAATAAATAAGACGAAACTGTATAACATTTTGCATTTTCTTCATTTGTCACACTAAAGTAGTGATTGTTATACACTTAGAACCTAATACATTGTGTTATTCAAAACAAGAAAATGAATTTGAATTCATTAATGATCATTAAGCTCAGTTTGTTGAACCTTTAAGAAATGAAGCACTTCTAATGATTTCACGTACTGGTTTTGTTTGTGTATCTGATGAAACTGTATGTCCACGTACCAGCCAAAGCTCCAAGAATTGGAGACACCAAATATATCCATATTCCTCTATATTCATTGTGTACAATAGTTGCTCCTAAGTGTAACACTCCGACCATTATTGTTATCAGCGGTGCTACCTCACGATCAACTCACCCCTATATCCATCCAGTGGTAAATAAACACCGCCTCCGCACAGTTACACTATCGTATTAAGACGGTACTTATCCCTCAGGTACCGGATTTGAATCCCACAGAAGGCAAAAACTCATTATTTCTACTGGGTGATTAGGGAGTGAGAAGGTCGACTGGGTGGCTAGGAGGTGAGAAGGTCGTAAAGTAACGTCGCCGATAACGGTAATGGCCGAAGTATTACACTAAGCTTCTTGCTGGATTCTTGGATGCTCCTGTTATTGGCCTATCAAAATATATTTTCATTCACATGTAAGTTTAATGTTTAATCATGCAACATCTTAATTTTATTGACTAATAATTAAATATAATAATATTTATTAAGGTTTTGAGATTAATGCCCAACAAATATAATACATTTAGAAGAACTCTAATGAATAAACTAAATCAATTTTGATAAAGTGATTTTCCAACTCCTACCGCTCTATTATCAGTGGCAACTCCAGAAATGATTAACGTAAGATAGAAAGTGATTATAAATTTAATCACAAATACTTAGAGGTTAGAACCAGCTGGAAGTGTCCCTACAAAGTGATTTTCCTTGTCACTAAATATAACTTTGAGGGCTGCACTTGTAAGTGTTGATCCAATGAGCTGAACAATTAAATAAGTTGGTATCTGTAAGACAAAATTAAATAAAAATGAACAACTTAAAAAAAAAAATAAAGTGGGATAGTTTTGTGTTTGTCTTAATATGAATTATATATAACCTAACCAATTGATAAATATGCACTTTTTTTTTAATACAACAATCAAAGTTTGGTATCGAAAAAAGATACAAAATAAAGAGTTTATTTTACCTGTTTAATAAAGTGGAAAAATAAATTAAAAATATTGTACATATTTATTTTAGTTTAACAAGAAATCTTTTGGCTGAAGCATGAGCAATGGTGACCTCTGCCACCAACTATATTCACGATCAACACAACCATATTTTTAGTCATAATTTTATTTAAATTTATCATAGACAACAATTAATTTTTTGAAAAATAATAAAAGTCACCTTCTGCAAAGAGGCACACAATCTTCAGTTTTGAGTCATTGATATCAACATTCAAAACAACACCATTGCTAGCTGAAATATCACCCATATTTAACATAGAATAATTTAGTTCTAAGAGATAATTTTTCAAAGAATATTGTTATGCTTTGTTTGTTAGAGCAGAAGTGATGAATGAAAAATTGAGAGCAACACATCAATTTATGGAGAACAAAAAATGTGTTAGAGAGAAAGATACAGTAAGAAATAATATGTTTACATATGTTTATATTTATTTATTTTTAGGTTCAATATTACTACACTCTATAACATCATTTTTAAATAAAATGCATTTGAAAGCTTGTCTAGCAAATTTTGCATGAGATTTGACTTATTTTAGACTAAACAAAGTTATCTAATGTTAATTATACGGTTGACAATTATTGAAAAAAGGAAGTTGACAACTCGAAAATGAAAGTCAGTGTTATTATTAGTCTTTGGATAATTTTTGTTCGGTTCGTAAAATTTGGATTAAATAATTATGTGAGTTGTAAATAGATAACCGTATAACTTAACTATAGTACATACGAATTCATTATTCGTTTTATTTTAAGTTGAGTTGAGTGTCTCTTTGACAAAAAAATCATTTTAAAATGAATGTAATTTTTTAATTTTTAGTATTATTTTAATGATTTTATTTTAAATTTATACTATTGATTTATTATTATATACACTATTTTTAAAGCGTCAATTTCGTTTTTTATTTTTGGCTTAATTGCAATTTTAATCTTCTTATTTTAGTTGAATCGCGGTAATCTTCCATTATGTTTCTTCTTAATTATGGTCTTCTAACAAAATTTTGGTCCAAAATTTAATTAATCTTTATTTTTGCATTTATTTAAGTCGCATCATGCCTCAAATATCTCATTTGCAATAATTGTATATGAAATATATGATTATAAATGGTGTAATACGACTTTAAAAAATAAAATTTCATCAAATTTTGAACCAAAATTATGTTTGGGGACCAAAATTAAGAAAAAATAAAATAGAAGAACTATTTTCGCGATTCAGCTAAAATAGAGATACCAAAACTGCAATTAAACCTTTATTTTTTATAGTAACAAATCAATCAATAATTAATGATATCTTAGGTAAAGACTATACATATACAAGTTAATTTATCTATTTGTTTTAATGAGCAATGTTGAGACGCTCTCTCACTCTTTTTGACACTTAATCGTCCATTGGTTCAAATCATTATTATTGAAAGTTAGATTTAGATTTATGTGTTGTGTGGTTGTTTATGAGTAAACATATAATATTATAAAAAAGAATTACAAAATATTCAAAATTAAATATATACAAAATAATTTTAAAGTGTGTTTGGATGAAAGAGTTTGTTGAGATAATGTAATTTAAAAACATAATTCAAATTATTTTATGTAAATTTCATTTTTAGATGATAAATTTAAAGAATTTTTAAAATGAAGAGAATTTATGAAGTATTTGGTCAAAATTAAATTTGGAGAATTTCAATACCTCAAAGATAAGAATTGAATTTCTTCTTAACTTTATACAATGTGAATCACAAATTTTTCCTTATAATTTTGAAAAAATTTGCCCTTTTTAATTTTCATTTTTGCCCCAACACGTTTTAAATTTATAAATATGATCAAAATGTAAATAAACAATTATGCTATCTAAACAACACAATTAATCAATAAAGAAAATGCAATTGAAGCATTTTGAATTGTTTAAAACTTTTAATTCTCAAGAAATTTCAATTCTCATACAAACACAGTCTTGGGAAATCAAGCATTTAACACATATTAATAAAGAAATTACAATATTAAATTTATAAAAAAAAAA